>CABHPP010112030.1:10724-27841 GCA_902168425.1 Peromyscus attwateri | reverse complement strand
TTAGCCTGTTTTGGACATTGTTTTGCATGTGTTGTCCATTATGGTAAGTACAGTCACCTTGCCCTTGGTGATTTGGTGCTGCCACCCAGCCTCTGCCAGTTCAGGACCCAATTAAACCCATCACATTTAATTCATGCAACTGAGCATCAGTGTCTGCGACCCTAAGGTCTGGCACAAGGAAAGGAGGCTACAACAAAGTTCTTTACATATTCTCATATCTTTCTCACCATTTGTCATTTTATAGGATTAGTGATTGACATATCTTCTGGATCTTCTTCCCACTTTAAATGATTCAATCAAGAAAAATCCCCCACAGGTTTATCCAGCTACTTAGGTTTTAGTTAATTCCAGATGTAGTCAAGTTGACAACCAAGAATAGCCATCATAGTAACTTAGTATTGGTTATTATAAAAATCAAATTGTGTTTTGTTATTTAATTGCTCTTTCTTTGTTGTCCACCTGGTAACTAATAAAATTGGAATGGTTTGTGAAGATTACAAGTGACCCTGCCTAGAAAAAAATACCAGTACATCAATATCTATATCTCAGCTGAGAAATGTCCTTACTTTGCAGTTGTAAATTATATTTCACACTTTCACCAGCTTACTTATGTTATCAGAGAGCACCAAAAATGGAATGTGAGATCAAATGTTCAATTTGGGAAAAGTCAGATGTATCTTACAAATCTCAGGTTAGAAGCTTTGTTTATTATGCTGATGTCTCTTGAAGCTGATGCACAAAAGGTCTTGTCCATCTTAATGGCCTCATATTTTCCAATCTTTAGAAAAAAAACATACTAGCATGCTAAACTGGGGACACCGTGTTTCATACACTTAAATACTCAATAGATTACAACTAACCAACATTTCTAAGACTTCTTGTTTAATGTATGCTAAATATGTGGTTTTGTATACTGTATAACATGAAGCTAAATATTATTAGCGCAGCTCTCAAACATTATCAGAGAAGTTCCTTAGTGCAGTGGATGACCATTAACTCAGTAACCCACCCTGGGTAAAGCACAAGGGAAAACTGTCTGTGGAGTGCTCAGCCTTCAGTGGGTCATTTATATCATACCTCTTCCCCATAGGGCTCAGGTACCATTGAGAAAGAGACACCAGAAAGAGCCAGAAGTAGGGGATGACTGAAGCAAAACAGTGTCCTCTCTATATGACATGGGCACTACATTCATGAACTTACAGTGATTGTGGTTGCTTGCATAAGATATGAGTGAGATCAAGTCAGTCCACATTCCAGTGAGGAATGGAGTTCCTGAGCTCCTACCAATAGCTAAGAAACTGTCCTACAGTAGTTGACTTCTAGGGAAGGGAGAGTAATTTTTCTTCAAGGCTGTGACTCCAGTATATGGCTCCACAGCTAGGAATATATGGGTAGCAGATATTATACTGGGTGGTTATAAAAAAAACCGAGGGAGGATATAAACTTTGGAGGAGTTTGAAGAGTGGGGAGGTGGACTTAAGAGGAATTAGGGGGGAAGAATGGGGCTTGTATGGTAAAAATATATTGTGTGCATATACAAAATTCTCAATGAATTAATTAAAATATTGCATTTAGAAAAACAAAAATGAAATGGGCCAATTTCAAGTTGGAATTTTAAGTGCTGGGAAACCAGAAAGGATACTATACCCAGCAGGATTCAATTGGAGTAAGAAGATTAGTAGGCAATATCTATTAGGAGATGTATTTCAAGAAATTCACCTACATGGTTGTAAGCTCCAATCTTTCAAGTTTAAAGTCTATAGGACTCAAACGCCTCCAAACAGAATGAGATTGTTGACATGGGTTAGGGATTCTAACTACATATGAATTTTTACCTCTTCAAGGATGTCTCAGTTCTACCTTTTATTTAAAACTTAAAATATATATATATATATATATATATATATGTGTGTGTGTGTGTGTGTGTGTGTGTGTGTGTGTGTGTGTGTGTGTGTGTATACATGTGTACTTATATGCCGTGGCACATGTGTGGAGCTCAGAAGTCTACTTGGGGGAATTGGTTCTCTTCTTCTACCATGAAGTGCCCAGGAATTGATCTCAAGTCTTCAGGTTTTGTGGCAAGTGTCTTTATCTACTGAGCCATCTGACCAGCATCTCAACTCCTCTTCTAAGGCCATTTGACTGAGCTCAGGCTTATTCTTTCTTGAGTTCAATTTATTACAAAAAAATCATTATACAAGTATATATCAGTATATTTTTATATATAATTAGACTACTGTTGGAATGAATGGATGGAAATTCTAGCATAGCCAATTTCATGTACACATACTCCAAAACTGAAATAAAGAAACCCATTACAGATGTATAGGAAACAGTTAAGCCTAGGTGACTGACTGCCAAGTGCCATCTTACATTCCTCAGTGATATGCTGTGAGCCTATCATGTCAATTGTAGATCAAGTTAAAGAGATAGTCTTTCATTTAGATATCCATGAAATGCATGAAAAACTATATAAAGTTTCCATGGGGGTGAGAACCTCCTCAAAGATGCATAATCTGTATTTTGAAAATAAGCACTTCTGTTTTGGCTTCTTGGAGATGAACATATTCTCTCTTTTGATTAATCTAACAGCAGGTGGTCATTATCCTGCCCAAATGTCCTATTTCACTGACATTATCTCTAAATGATGATCCAGAGGTAAACCTGAGAATGAGTTCTAAACTGACACTTTTCTCTCTACCTTTCAGAGACCTTGGAAATTTTATTGGAGGATGTCAGCAGGGATCAATGAAAGCATTTTCTATTATATTACATTTGAACCCAGAGAGAAGAGAAGGGAGAATAAACTAACTCATGATAAATAGCATGTGCAAGGGCTCTAGTCATAATTTAAAATGGTTGTTTTCCAATAAACTTAGGGGTTAGTGTTTTATTGGTCAAGAGGGTATATCATTCTTTATATACAAAAAGATGGCATTTATTCCTGGTGATAATAAATTCTATCATTTTAAATATTCATGTGGCCAAATGATCTGAATTCATTTTAGAAAATCAACTCAGTAGATAAAAATGACTTGAAGCCAGTGTTTGTTGTTATCATCTGAGATTGGATTGACATTTTGGAAGTTGAAGAATCTGGTTGTTCAAAGACTGTTGGCTGTTTTCTGTATGATTACTGTTTCTCATGATTTGCACAAAATAATGTATTTCAATATGTATAGTATTTCTATATATACACAACGGTGGATTCTAAAATCTGCACAGTCTACACCATTTCCATTTTAATTTAAAACAAGCTTTTGTGTGGTGCTATTTCTCTTTTGTTTTGTTTCCTTTTCATATTTTCTAACTATAAAGCAACAACAAACAAACAAACAAACAAAAAAACAATTTCAGAGAAGTACCAACTGCCCTTTGTTACTCATCTTGTACACACTGTGTTGAGAAATTCACAATCTTGCCTAATTTGTTGTTTGCATTATGGTAAAACCATCCTCTATTTATCAAAACTAAGAGTTAAATAAGTTAAATATCTGGCTCAGGATAATGTATATTCCTTCAACTTGCATATTTTCTTTAATTTGAGTATCCTAGTCCATATTTTTATTATTCTATACTATTTTCTCTTACCTAACCCATATACTTAATTTGAGACTTGACAGTATTTAAAATGTGTAATTTCCAAAAGACTAGTGATTCTCAAAGCATGAAGTCTTATGAAGTCATCATTTTCAGGTAGATAGCAATCTCTGGAAACTGTATTCTCATTTAAAGGGAAATATCAGTAATACAGTCACTAGAAACCTGCTTAATTCTGACTGAGTGTTTTGGTATGGAAGGTTTCATTAAAATGAAATGAAATTTGCTCTCACACTATACATGTATTTAGAATCAAGTGATGCCTATGCAAATTAATTGCACAATTAAGATTGTAGGGCAAATGTTTAGCTTGTTTCCTAGGACTGGCTGATTTAGAGCACCAGAGAAGGACCATTAACATATAAACGATTGCTCTGCTCTTTTGAAAGAGGCCTACTTATTTATTATTCATTCATTAAGGCCAAGATCAAAGAATTCTGCTTGATAATGATTTGTTAACCTTCTTCAAGTTTCTATATTTACTTTAAAGTCATTAACCTGAACTCTTTAAAAAATATTATATAAGTACTTGAGTTTCATACTAATCATGATTGTTCCTTCCAAGTGGTTCTAATCAGTGATGATGTTCTATGCTTAGGTGATATGCAATGTTTATCTCTTTAGTTTCTACCTCTAAAACATCTAATAAGAAATGAAATGACCACTGCTTATTTTGGTCAGTTTTGCCTAGTGATATATGTCTTTATAATTGCAATGACCCTGAAGCCATTGACAGATATTATAATCCAATGTACCATTATTATTCTGTCAGACTGCCATAAAGCTCATGTAAACAGGAGCCAGCACACATACGAGAGGTTCAAAATGTGGTACAATAAGCCCATCTCAAAAGTGCACATTAACACTAAAAAAAATTCATTATTATGTCAAAATCCTCATTCATCCCAAACTTGATTGCATTTCTAAATTCCACACTCTTAGTTCTTCAAAAAACTGTCACTTCTCATGGCAAAGGAATGGGCAAATACCAAAAGAAAGGAAGATTTTGGTAGAGAGATGACATAGTAAGAACACATTACCATGAAATACTACACCCTTACTAATCACTTAGATTCCATCTATATAGAAGTGTATCTTAGTTTTAATTCTATGGTTTTGAATGTCTTTCATGCTCAAGTGTAAACCACAATGTTATAGATGGTATCTACTCAGAATAGATAAAAATCATTTTAACACAATATGATGGTGAATTTACTGCAGCTAAATTTGTACAAAAATACAAGGTTGATATTAGTCCATAATATAAATTGGCAAGAAGCTGAGGAGGCTTCATGAGAAGAGCTCAGAAAAGACAGGGGGAACAAAACTGAACAGAATATTTAATGTCTTGTAAATATAGAAGTCAACATAGTTTTCTATTTTTCTCTAATTCTTATCTTTTGCAGATGCAAAGCACCCCATATACCAAGGAAAAGGCTAAGTAAAACATCAAATATTGCAGTTCCCTGTGGCCAAAAGGAACCATCTATAAATCCAGGGTCTTCAGGATAAAGTTTGGTTCAGATGAAGCTTGGATATGTTCAGTGTTAATTCCTTATGTTGATGATAAAATATCACCATCTCAGGAATAAACAGAATATGCTTTCTATTGGGTGGAATAGTCAATTCTCATGTCTCCCGTAAAAACTGACAAGGATGTAGGAATGGTGCTGGCCTAACACACTGGCAGTAGTAGATTCTTTCCTGAGGTCTATGACTTAATTGACCCCAGGTAGTGCTTTGGTCCCCTGTACCAAATAGAGTTAGCCTCCTGTTGAGTGGACTTCCTAAGATGAGAGTTGTAAATGTCCCCTGTTAGTACTGAAATAAGGATGTGAAGCCCGCTTGGAAGACTGGGTCTACATAATAACAGAACCTGTGTCTGTGTCCTAGATGTTACTGAGTTGATGCCCACTTTGAACATCGTTTATGCAGGGGAAGAATGGAGACTGATAAGAACAGCTTTAGTTATCTGGGAAGGACAGCAGCCCCTTGGACAAAGAGTTCCCCAGCAGCACAAAACTTTCAAGATGCTGATCTAGAATAGGATTGTAATAACCCCTAAGACCAAGCTCAGATGTGTACTTAAGAATTTAATTACTCAGGGCATTCAAAATCTATACCAAGATCATAAAATATTGTCAAGGCTTTTGCAATCTAACAGGAAAAGGATGAATCTCTCTCTGATTTTCAACAAATTCTCAGAAATTAAATGCAAAAATATTTGGGACTAAAACCACATGACCTAAAATGCCAAAGCTTTCTGAAGGTCCACTTTGTAAATAAGTGTTGGCCTCATATTGCCAAGAAATTATAAAAAATAATTTGCTGAAATGAAAGTGTTATTGAGGAGTGTTTGTCAGAGGGAAAGGAGACAAAAGGCTAAAATTATGGATTCTATAGGAGCAGAGATAATAAAAATGAGATCAGACTATGACTCCTCTAGGAAGAGATGGGAAGGGCTCCTAGATATTCAGAGAGATAGAAAGTCCATATAGATAAGAATTCCAAAAATTGATAGGTGAATAGAACACTAAAAGAGAGTGCCAAGAATAGAAAAGGGAGAGAAAAATATAATCCCTTTTAAGAAATTTGGTGAGAATTGGAAGAGTCAGGTTTTTTATTTTTATTTTGATCATTGAGATTCTAACATGATTACTTTTCTCCATTATCTTTCATCTCTCCAAACCTACTCTTATATCCTTCCCTTCTCTCCTTCCAATTCACAGCCTCTGTTTTCCCCACTAATGGCTGTTACACATACGCAGTTCAGTCTGTATAGTGTTACTTTTATGTGTGCTTTCAGGGCTGACTGCGTGGCACTGGACAAGCAACTGATATGCTCTTCCTTGGGGAAGACCACTTCTCCTGCGCTCAGCTTTTCTTATTTGCATATAGTTCTTTATGTAGGGTTGAACCCGAAGGAAGACCTCCTTGCAAAGTAGGGGCTCCCTCTCGAGGACCTGGATTAGGTACAAACCATACCTACACACCTGTTTTCACAGAGAGATCCTTTATTAAGAGGAGAAGACAAGTTAAAGTGGCTACTTTCTGACTCAGGCAGAAAACAGCAGCAAACGACTTTGCAGGTATAATTTTTAAGAGGAGAGAAAGAGGAGATCTGTGTTAGAATGGGCTAGCATGTGATGGTATATTTTGATTGCGCATGTTAATTAGGTGAACCAAAGGGAGCTTTTGATTGCTGGACTTTAATACTTCGATAGCTGGACCTTAGTAGTCAGCCTCAGGAGGAGGAAGTGGCCAAATAAGGAAATAGACCTTGGTGGCTAGCTTTAGGGATGTAATCTAATGGTTTTAAGCAAGGCAGAGGGAAAGGGGGAGAAGGGCAAGGCCTGCCAGAGCCACATGCTCCGGTGGGCTAGAGTCCCTTCTGAAACCCCTGTGGGCTTTTCCTTGTCTAGTTTGGATTATCTACCAGTGTCACTGTGTTCAGCTCACTTTGTATAATGTTCGTGAGACTTTATGGATGTAGCTTCGGGTATTACTAGTAGACACAACTCACAGCAAACTCCCTGATCCTCTGGCTCTTATACGCTTTCCACCCCTCTCTTCTACAATGTTTCTTGAGCCTTAGGTGTGGAAGTATTTTGTAGATGTAGCCATTGGGAGTAGGCTCCACAAGTTTAAATTTTGATTGGTTGTAGTTTTCTGTAGTGGTCTGTTTTTAACTAAATTTCAATTATTTGATTTTACCAGTGAAGGCTTGGGAGCTCGATGCTGGGGTAAAAGCCTGCTAGCTCAGAGAGGCAGAGCAAGCACCCAGCTGACCTTCCTCCTCTTCCACAATCCCAGAAAAAAGAGACCTTTCCCCTATGCTATCTCAACTAAACCCCTCAAACTCCATGTCCCTCCTTCTACTTTCTGTGTGTCTCTTTATCCATCCTCCTGACTCCTTCTTACTCTCTATGGTTTTTTTTACTAGCCTGTGGGTGACTTTATTTAATTCTGTTTCTATTATTCAAGCAGAAAGCTCTTGGATTAAAGGTGTGTGCTAGGGCTGAGCCACACCACAACTAGAAACAGGTTTTTCCAGTAAATAAGGCAATATCCTGCAACATTCCTCTTCTTCTAAGTTAAAAGGAAAGGTTTAAACTCGAACGCGCTAAAACTGTTTACAATAATGAAGTTATTGTAACTTTTCTGCAATGTCCAACCTGGTTGTATTTGGCAGTTTTAGGATTAAGTATTTTTAAGTTCAAGGTTATGTAAAACGTTACTGTCAGTCTCATATGAACTCAGCAATTTGAGTGTCCTGAGCAGTTTGTAGTCCAAAGCTGATCTTGGGTGGGTGGTGTTTGGCAGCAGCTTAGTGGCAATCCTAGTTGGTAGAACAACACAGCATTCAACAAAAAGATGTCAGCTATTTGAGCAGAATATCAGGTGGTTGTCTGGTGGGAAGGAGCAGCTGCTCAGGCAAGATGATGGCATGGGTGTTGGCACTAGTGTGAGGCTCTGAGCTGGGACTTCAGGCTGTTCAGCTGGAGGTAGGTGATACCACTTGGCCAATCTCTTCTTTTTTCTTGGGACATTTTCTCTTGATGATTTGTTCATTTTCTTTGGATGTTTCACTTGTCCAGTGGTCTCAGGATGCCTTCGTTGGATGCTTTTATTCTCCTGGAAAGATAAAAACAAAACTCTGTCCCAACCCTAACTCTAGGGTGTTCCTTTTTTTGGTAGGATATATCTTTCCTGGGGCAAAATGTTTTTTGGCAACAGAAAAAGTATTATCTTTCAATTAACATTCTTTTGAAAATTTGAAACTAAATATACGTTAGTATGTGTGGATAAATATACCTATATTCCCTTTTCTCTTTATGTGTAAATTCAAGGTTTAGTGTATTTATTTTTATATTACAAAGGACATTCACTTTGAATTTCAGCCTGCCTTTTGCAAGTGGCTTTTAAATTTAAATCACTGTAATTCTTATGTACCTGCCTCTAGCTCCCAAGTGCTGGGGTTAAAGGTGTGAACCACCTTCTGGCTATGGATTCCTTATAATAGTTATTCGCATAAGGCTGTCCTGGTTTAAGTTGATTCTTCATTTCTTCTTATTTTTTAGTTAGGGATAAACTTTAAAGTTTTTTTTTGAAAGGATAATCTATCATTCTTGCTGATTTATTCTGAATTTATTCCCTGGCAAATTTTAATATTCTAGTCTTAATTAAATGTGATGCCAATTTGTTCACCATTTTGTTATTTTCAGGTGTTTTGTCTGTCTTCCTGTATGAGCTACACACAATTTGATGTCTTTGCTAAGTGTTTCTAGCTTTTACCATTTCCATTCATGCCTCCCATGACCAGATAGCTTTGCCATTTATCTGCCAGTTAGTGGTTTTCCATTTTGTTGATCACATAGCTATACCCTTGCACACACACCATGAATTGAAGAAGATAGAGATTTCTCTTTTGCTTTCCTAGTTGTTTGTCTCATAACCTATAGTGCTGTGCTGATTTTGTGGTTCCTTCCTCAGTATTGGCCATTCCATCCCCTGGTCTATACGCTGCCACTTTCCATTTAGTTTTGGTTCCATCAGTGGTTGATGAACCATTGGTAAACCATGTTTTAGCCAAATGTGACCATTCTGTTGGTCCCCATTGTGCAATGGTGCCATTTCTTAGAGAGGGATGAGTGCTTTAGGGATGGGGATTATAGGCAATAGAGCTATTTCCTCATTGTGGGAAGGCACAGACCCCTTTGCTATCACACCCTGGTCATGAAGTAATTCAGATAGGTACCAGTTCCACTGTAATACCTTTCCTTCCATGGCTAAGCCTGTGAAGGTCTCTGCCTTCGAACAGATCCAATCCATTCTTTGTAAGTGTGCCGTTATGACCCCAGGGTGGTGGGCAATGACTGAGCAGAAAGTTCTCCATGCCTCATAAATGTCCAGATGTGTTTCTCAAAGAGAGACTATTCATTCTCTGTATCTCTGTATATGGAAAGTGTTTGCAATAGAATCCAAAAGGCAAATGTTAGTGGACTCCATTTTGCTTTATGAAGAGTCCACAGTTGCCAGTTCATCAATAAATATGGCATCCATGACTAGGGTATCATCATTGGTCAGGGTTGTATTCATGGAGAAGAGCTTACCAGCAGTTAAAAAAAAAAGTTGCTCTTTGTACCTGTCCCCATTGGAAATTAACTGCCTTTCTAATAACCCTGTAGAGAGTTTTTATAATAACCTGTAAATATGGTATGTGATTTCTCTAGTGTGCAAACATACCAATTAGGATCTGTGTCTGAGTTTTGTCCCTGGGTGATGAGATTAAAGGCATGCACTACCATCACCTTGTTCGCTGTAATACTAGAATTTAGGAAACAACTAATTTATAGAGATCTGCTTGTTTCTGCTGGGATTAAAGGCATGGGCTATTACCACCCTGCTCAAATATTTCATCTTATCTCTAAATCATTCCAAATCTTAGAGATTTAGAAACAAGTTTGAGCTGTAGTAGTAACCTTTTGAATTTACTTAAAACATTTTAAATCTCTTAACTGTGTTTTTAATACCAAACAACAAAAATATCTATTTTATTTAGGAAGAAAATTCAAAAGCTGATGTCCAAGATGGTGTGGGTCACATGACAATCTAAAGTCTAACATTATAACCTGGAATTAAGACATGTGGTTAAAGAAAACCCATTTTTCATTTCATACCAGTAAGGCAAATGTGTCTTTGGTAAATTATCAATTCAAACATTATTATTTTTAATTTGTTTATGCCTGATCAAATGAAAGGCATTTGCTAGTCTTTATAAGTTAGTTTGGATTGAGTGACCAAGCCGTTTGATACACTATCACCTCTCCTTACTCAGGTCTCTTCTGTTCGAATTTAGTCTTTATCAATCTTGATGGTATCCACAGCTTTTCTTCTCTTGAGGAAAGAAAGATAAAACCTCTTCCCCAATGTAACACATATCCCAGTTTCCATTCTGAGGTCAACACATTTTTAAAATATACAGAATAATTTAATTTAGCAGTTTTTTCTATCCAATGTCTCTCTACAGGTGCTGTTCCTTTCTCATTAACAGTGAAAAAAATTAAAGTTAATAAAGCATTGTGTAATCTATTTCTTGGGGTCTGTATTACTCCTTTCTGTTTATTAAGCATATATTTCAAAGTGCAATCAGATCTTTTTATAATTGCTTCTCCTGTAGGACTAATTGATAAACCTGAATATGCTTTATGTTGTAATATGCAAAAAACTGTTTCATGCTGGAGCATTGTCAGTCTTAATTTGTACAGATATCCCCATAATAGTCATAACTTCTAATAAATGTGTAATTACAGAATCAGCCTTTTCCAAACATAAAGCCATTGCCCATTGAAATACTGAATGTGTGCCTATGTTATGGTGCATATACATTAATTTTCCAAACTCTGAAAAATGAAACACTTCCATTTGCCACATTTCACTTCTTTGTGTACCCTTTGAGTTACTTCCTGCAGGTAATACAAAGAACAAGTAGGACATTTTCTTATAATTTCCTTGACTTGTTGCCAAGTGATAGAAAAATCTTTATTCAAACCTTTGCTGTTAACATGCTGTTTCTTATGAAATTCTGAGGCTTCTAGCTGATTTCTTATTAATAGCTGATCAATGCCATCATTACCTTATGCTAGAGGGCCTGGTAGACCCATATGGTATCTGATGCGTGTTATATACAATGAATAACTTCTATTTCTGATTATTTATTGTAGTTGAATATAGAGTGAAGTTAATTCTGAATCATCCAGAATAAGTCCAGTGGTTTCAATATGTAAAATTCTTTCTTCACATTAAGGGTCAGTAACTATATTAAGAGATTCGGGAAAATCTGATAATACCATAAGAATGGCATACAACTCTGATTTTTTAACAGAATCTTAGGGACTTTGAGCAACTTTACTTATTTTTCCTGACTTATAACCTGCCTTTCCCAAATTATTTGCATCAGTATACAATATAGGGGCTCCAGAAATTGGTGTCCCTTTTACTATATGAAGAGAAATAGAATTAATTCTTTTATAAAATCTAAAGAGAATTTTATAAGCTGAAATCTCTGGCTTTGGGGATATTTGTTAATCTCTGCCCCCCAAATTACTGCAAGCTCTTTGCCAATGTTCATTTTCTGTCCAAATGAGGCAATTTCAGCATTAGTAAAAGGTATCACATTTTTTTTTTGCAGGATCTATTCCTGCTAATTGATGAAGTTTCATTTTTCTTTTCAGAATCAATTCAGCAAATTTTCTACATAGTTCTTTAATTTTTACTATTTTACATGCTAAAAATATCTATTCTAAGACATTGTTTCTCTATGCATAAGAATTTCCATGGAAGAATGAGTAAAAAGCAAAATAACTAAAATACAATCTAAAACAGTTTCCAACTCTCAGGCTTCTGAGACCAGGGGTTTGGGGGAGTAGAGAGAAGTAAACTGGGCATAAAAGTCCAAATAGGAGTGAGGTTCCCTCAAACTTGCAGCAGGAAAGAAGCTTGGGGTTTACAAATCTGTGTACAAGTAATTTTAACATGCTGTAATGTGCTATGTACATAATATGGATTCTGCTCCCATTTAGGGAAATGCAATGAGGGTAGGAAGACAGAGATAGGGAGAGAGAGAGAGAGATAAAGACAGAGACAGAGAGAAACACAGATGCACAGAGAGAATTGTTGAGAGATACATAAGTTGAGGTTTTATTTTTAGTAAAAAAGGTTTAAAAAATTCAGTGTTTTAGCTGGGCAGTGTGGCACATACCTTTAATCCCAGCACTTGGGAGGCAGAGGCAGGCAGATCTCTGTGAGTTTGAGGCCAGCCTGGGCTACAGAGTGAGTTCCAGGAAAGGCAAAAAGCAACAGAGAGAAACCCTGTCTCAAAAAACCAAAAAAGAATAAAAAGAAAGAAAGAAAGAAAGAAAATTCAGTGTTTTAGATAAGGGTGTGTAGCACAAATTCTAATTGGCCTTAATAGTAAAAACCCAGAGTCAGATATAAGGGTAAATGCTGAAAGATCAGAGAAGCAGAGCAGCCAGCCACAGCCACCACCTCTTACCTCACCAACTCCTCCACCTTCAGGGTTTAGTTCATTTCTTCACCTGCCTTATCACTCCCTGTCTCTGCCCAGCCATATCACTTCCTGTTTCCTCCTTCCAAGTACTGGGATTAAAGGCGTGAGATCTCAAGTGCTGGGATCAGAGGTGTGCACCACCACTGCCTGGCTCTGTTTCTCTTTTAGACTGAATCAATCTTATGTAGCCCAGGGTGGCCTTGAACTCATAGAGATCCATCTGCCTCTGCCTCTTGAGTGCTGGGATTAAAGGTGTATGCCACCACTGCTGGCCTCTATGGCTAACTAGTGGCTTAGCTCTGCACTCTGATCTTCAGGCAAGCATTATTTGTTGGATCACAAACAAAATATCACTACAAAGTGGATTTTTTTTCAATAAAATAAAGAATTAAAGATTGGGACACAGACTCCATCATAGTAAGATGCATGCTGAACCGGTTTAAGGATAAGACACCTAGGGAAATGTGACTTGTCAGAGTTATGCCTGTTCCTGACCTTACAAATTGGGTCACCTAAATGTCTTTCTTTTTCAGGATGGAGGGTGAATTATCTAGTGTCTCACATGAAGGCAGCATTTCTTTCCTCCAGTGGAGGATCTTGGAGCCTGTATGCATGTCATGAAAGTATCAAAAGATAAAGGGGTAAATATCAATTACTCCATGCCCAGGGTTTCTGAGCTGATATATAGTAGTACCAGGGACAGAGAAACACTCAAGTCTACCACCTGTCATAGGACCAATGGCCTTTACACTTGGTCCAATTCTCTTCCTCTTGGCAAAACTAATTCTTGGTCTAAATGGTCCATTCCCGGGTCCCTTGATTCCCATGGTTATGTGGACTTTAGAAGAATCTGAAGGAACTTCAAATCCTTTAAAGTTAAGAACCAAATAGCAATGGTATTTGAATTAGCTTAATTCTGGTGGTCAAAAACAAATAAAAATGTAGATTGGATTAATTATACCTATTATAATCAAGAGAATAAGTTGCTATTTCTAAATGCTAAATCAGATAATATATCCTATGATGAAGAGAATCTAGAAATTTTTAGACCAGTTTGAAGGATCAAAATAAATTTGAAAATGAAAATAATGAGAAGAAAAAGAATAAGAGGATGGAACTATAAGATATAAAATCTGACATTTATTTTTAAGAAAACATATTTGAATCAGCTTAGGTCCAGTTATATATAAACAGAAAACACTGGACCCTTACTAGCAGTCTAATTACTGCTCCTCAAAGAAAAAGTGTGCCAGTCTAACCACCCCTTCCACTCAGACTAGAAGTTTAGAAAGAAAATTACTAACAGTCAAGTTTGCTCAATGACCTATAGAGGTCATGTGCCTGATAGACTTTAAAATCAACATGATAGGACGCACAGAGATGAACCTACACACAGATTTAGTTGAGTAAAAGACAAATGCAAGCAGCAACGGTAAAGATAAAAACCTGGATAATAGGTAAGGGTGTACCTTCCTCATTACTTAGCTAATGAAGAAAGGGAGGAAATGACCTGTGTTAGAATTTTAAAATAGAAAAAAAAAAAACAAAAAACAACAACAACAAAAAACCCCAGTTTCTCAGGCTCAATCACTCAATCAGCACACAAGTTATTCTAGGCTGATGCTTTGCATTGCAAGGTCATCAAACAAATGACCCAGCTTTCACTGCCGTGAGTCTCTAGTGCTCTGATTAGGGAGTGAGGGTCCATGTTGTGAGGATCCTGCTCTCACTCTTCCGGGTCTGGCGTCTTATGTCATCAGGGGACTCTGGCGACTAAGCACGCTGCACCTGTTGCGTGGTCACGAAATCCCCACCTTAAAAAGCTGGATGCAGACCACCATCTCTCTCTCTGCCCTCTCTCTATTTCCTCTCTGCTCTCTGCTCTGCTCCACTCCCTCCCCCATCTTTCTCTCTCACCAGGCCTGGTCCCCTTCCCCACACCCATTTTCCCTCCTAATAAAGCTCTACAAACTAACATTGGGTTCTGTTGTGGCCTGTGACTTTTCCACTGACCAACCAGCACCGCTTTACTATCACATGTTCCTCACAGTTTAGAAGAAGAAAATTTTTACAAAGACATTAAGATGTATAAATATTAAGGAAAATCGCTGCTAAGTTAGATATCAAAATTAAAATTTTCTTTTAAAAATAAACAAAGAAGGAGCCGGGCGGTGGTGGCGCACGCCTTTAATCCCAGCACTCGGGAGGCAGAGGCAGGCGGATCTCTGTGAGTTCGAGGCCAGCCTGGGCTACCAAGTGAGTTCCAGGAAAGGCGCAAAGCTACACAGAGAAACTCTGTCTCGAAAAACCAAAAAAAAAAAAAAAAAAAAAAAAAAAAAACAAAAACAAAAAAAAAAAAACAAAAAAAAAAAAAAAATAAAAATAAACAAAGAAGGAAGAAATAAAAGCACAAATTACCAACTATATATGAAAAACAATAGTACCCAAAATTTGTGAAGAATTTATGAAATTCAGTATGGACACAGACAGAAAATTTAAATAAATTAGTAAAAATTTTGTTAAACAAGACACATAGAGAAGAAGAACAGATAGAACACAAAAGATAACCAACCACCAACAAATTAAAGTTAGTATCACGATGGAATACAATTACACACCTGCCAGAATGTCTGAGATTATAATGAAATATTGATGATGGTGTAGACTAGCTAAAACATACCTGGCTGGTGGGAATATAAACATACAGCCACTTAGAGAAACAGGTTAGCAGTTTATAGTGTTAGGAATACATATATTTAATCACATGCAGCATATGGTTCTATATTCCTAAATACTTACTAAGAGAAATGAAAACACATGCTCACCCAGAAATATATATAGCAGCACTGTGCATGTGTGTACTGTTATGTTATACACATTTTTATGTGGCTGTGTATGTGTGTGTATATGTGCACATATATGTGCACATGTGGAGATCAGAGGTAGACTTTTGGCATGCAGTGTTTTCCTCTATGGCTTTCTATCTCGTGTTCTCCCCTTTTCATTAATCTCGAATTCTCTGTATGAGAGTAAAAATATGTATGCCTGCAGACTACTCATCATAATTTTCTTTTGACCTGTGTTTCTTGGCTATATTTTTTCTACGTTCACTCTTTGACAATTTCATGCATATACATAATGGAATTTTGGTCATTTTAGCTACCATTACCTCCTCTCATCTCTTCCATCTTCTGCTGACACCCAGCCCCATCCTACATTCATGACTTTTTCCTGTTTCCTTTTTTGTGACCCAATGAGTTAACTATATGGTTGCTTGCATGCACATGAGTTGGGGTTAATTATTAGAATATGAACAACAACTTATTAGTTGCTAGACCACTGACACCCTCTCAATCAGGAACCACTAACTGCCCATAATCTCTCCATGGAGAGTAGTAGTCTCATGAACCTCTAACCCTTGCATGAGGAGAGGATGATAGGGAGTCCTGTACAAGTATTATGCAGGAAACCATAGTTGCAGTGTGTTCATGGGTACAGTGTCCATGTTATGCTCAGAAGACACCTTTACACAGAATACTCCCCATGCCCTGGCTGTTAAATCCTTTCTTCTCCCTCTTACAAGATGTTTCTTGAGCCTTCTTGGGGTTGATAGAGACATCCCACTTAGGGATGAGCACCCATAATAACATATTCTTAGCATCTTGGTTAGTCATGAATTTCGGTAATGACTGCTGGTCACTACAAAAGAAGTTTCTCTAATAAAACCTAAGTATGATATTCTGTAGGTATGACCTTAATATTTAAAAGAAAGCTTTACATCATGTCCAGTTAGCAAATCAACAGCAGTGATACACTATGAACAGACATTGGGATTAAAGGATGTGACAGAGTAAAAAAAAAAAAAAAAGTGATATTGGGAATACTATGGATGAGAAATAACAGGGATGCTAATCAGATAAGGACAGGGTTTAGAGTCAGTCTCAATAGGTTGGCTGGTTCCCATAAGTCCCCTTACCAGTAACATATGCAAGGCATTATTGCTTTTTTTTTTTTTTTCTTCGTGACAGGGTTTCTCTGTGTAGCTTTGCGCCTTTCCTGGATCTCACTTGGTAGCCCAGGCTGGCCTCGAACTCACAGAGATCCACCTGCCTCTGCCTCCCGAGTGCTGGGATTAAAGGCGTGTGCCACCACCGCCCGGCGCATTATTGCTTTTTAATATATTCTTCCAATGCAGCTAATTATAACAAACTAAATTATAAGTAAAGATGGCTTCTCAAAAGTTCCTCCCATTTCAGGATGGAGGCCCCTAGCATGCCTCATGAACAAGGAGTTAAACATGAGGTAACAGAGCTATAACTTAGTAGCTGCAATGGGAGTTAGCACCATAGTAAGACTGCCAACTGACCACACAAACATGAGAACAAATACAGCATTGTTTCTTTACTGGCTAGCAGACACAACCAGGGTCTAACACAAGCAAAACCTA
>CABHPP010112030.1:0-10714 GCA_902168425.1 Peromyscus attwateri | reverse complement strand
AAAAAAAAACATATTAAGAACCTTCTTCATAGTAAAAAAAAAAATAATCTAAAATATCACAAAGAATATGTAACCGAGATTCAGAGTGAACAAACCAGGCAATCTTTGGCCTGTGAAGGAGAGGATAAGAATGCGGCAGCAGAAAAGACATCAGCATGCTGTTAGCAATTCACAGGGGCACAGCCAGAAGAAAGAACAGCAATAAATACTAAGTATTTATGTTCCCCTCTGTCTTCTGTCCCTGGGAATGCGACCCAAGACCCAGCACATGATAGAATGGTGCTCTACCACTGAAGTCCTGCAAACTCCCCCTTTTCTTTCTTTATTCTTGCTAAATTTGTTCCCTTCTAATAGAGGAAACAATATATATGTAACATCACAACATCAGAGAAATGAAAAATTCTAAAGGCTAAGTAAAATACAGTATTTGTGAGCTTGTCTTAGTTTGAAAAATGCACATGAAAAAATGTCTCCACATACTTTCCTTTAATTGCATCATTTCTTCCCTTTCATGAACTTCTCCTCATTCCTAACACCCTTTCTGTGGAATAAATCCTCCTGTACACTGTGAGTATGTATTAAGTTCATTGGTTAATAAAAAGTTGACAGCCCAGTAGTCAGGCAGGACAGTCAGACACAGGGAACTCTTGGAGGAAGAAGGGCAGAGTCAGGGGAGTCATCCTCCAGAAGGAGAAGGAGAAAGAGATGAACATGTTATGCTAATAAACATACCACCAAGTGGCAGAGCATAAGTAAGGAATATGGGTTAACTTAAAATCAAAGAGCTAGTTAGTAATATGCCTGAGCTATTGGCCGAGCATTTATAAGTACTAAGCCTCTGAGTAGTTACTTGGGAACTGGCAGGCAGGAGAGAAATGTCTAACTACACACCCACATGATTTCCCACTCCCTTTCTACACACTAAAAATGCAGAAACCAAGAGTCTTATATTCTTCCCCATTACAGAAAAATGACCCAATAATGCAACCAATGACAAATCAATCATGACTTTCTAACTGCCTTGATTTGTTTGAATTTTAATGATAATTGATAGAAAGGTAATATTAGCAACCGAAAGGTGTTCTGTTGCCATTTCATCTGCCTATTTAAGGGATGCTATGCTTCCTAAAGCAACTCTCAAGTACGATGGTAATGTTTTATTTTCTAGCTCCCTTTCCCTCTGGCTGAACAGCAAACTCATAATCTAGTAAGTGATTTAATTATTCTCCTGAGGTTACAGTAAGCATCTAATAAAACATCTAGTAGTCTTAATGAAAACATACACTTTCATGGTTAGTCTGTGGTTTAACTTCCCACCTTTGCATATTGGAATCTAAGTACCAAATTTATTAGACAAATCAGGGGCCATTTAATAGTAACTGAAAAACAACCACCACTACCACCACCACAACAACAACAAAAGAAAACAAAGAAAACAAAAAACAGGGGTTTCCAAAAAAGCAGAGGAAAGAAAGTGGCCAATCTAACTGGAAACATCAGTCTAAGTATGGTCCCAGGTGACTTTGAAGTGTAGGGATCCTATATATGAAAAGTGTTTATTTTTCATTTTGTAATGGATAAGAGAAAAGTTTATGAGAATTTTAAAGATTTTATAGGAGTTAGGCTCATTAAACAGCCCTTGCACTAAGTTTACACTGGGAAATAATGACTAAGCAGAGGTGGGGAAGAAGTCCTCAAGGACAGATCACGGTGTAATGCTGCTGTGTGCTTGGGATTTGTCAAGTACCTAACTCACTGAGAGCAGGGTCGACCCTGGGCTTTGATGGAAGACTTCCTAGCAATAAAATGGAGGTGGACAAAGGCAAAAAGAAACTGATGAGGCTGCAGAATGTTCATACCAGCAATTATCCTTGCTTCTTCATTGAGAGGTTTCATAGAATACATCTCAAAGAAATCAGCAAAGATCTTGAGAAACGGATTTACCTGAGCAGTTCTATGATACTTTTCTGAAGTTTCCAGTTCAAATATCAAAAGTCACAAATATCAGCCAATTAAAATAGCAATAGAAACTCACAATCTTACAGTGATGTTTTTAAGGGCACATGATCAGTAGTCAGGTATAAAGATGATTATTTCACAGTCTGTCCATTACTTTCTTTAAGGAGTCTGCTTTGACTTCCTGGGAGTTTATTGTTTTCAACAATGTCACCTCAAGATTTACTTCAGTTAGTTTAAGAAATATTCTGAATCATTTGGCATGATAGGGACATTTCTTTCTTCTGCTCAACTAAATTCTTTAATTTTTTTCTTTCTAATTCTGTTTATCCTATTTGCAACAAGAAGCAAAAATTTTACTTAATAATTTACAGCTTCTGTTAGGAAAATTGTCAGTTTTATTCTTTAATAATCAAATTTTTGTCCGTATTCTAGTGAAACTTCAGAGATATCACATTCTCAATTCATAAATAACACTATAATGGTGTCAATATTATTTAATAAAGTATTTTAAAATCCAGAACCACATAGACATCCATATTTCAGCTTCCTACAATTTTATTAATTAGATACTGGATAAAAATGTAGTTGCAGTACTAACATCCATAATAGCACACACTAGATTATGTTTCTGGTAAATATTTCATATGCAATTTAAGATAATAAATTTTTACCTTTTAAAATTCACATTATTGTGTGTACACTGAAACTACTTTCCTTTCTAAAGGAAAACAGATGACCATAAGACCTAGGTTTTGTTGTAAACTATAGACTTACAATATCTTGATTCCTTAACATTGTGAAAGAATTGATTTTAATTTGTTCTGTTATCTAATGGAAGTCAGCAAAGAACACATGTGCACACATATACAAACAGACACTTATTAATGGGTATGTATCACAACTATGTTTAGAATGTCACTCCAATATCACACTGTGGTATTACTACCTTAACTCAATTGCATCTAATTTTTATATGTGCATTTCTTTGATTAACTGAAGCACAGCATACATATTATTTTCAGAGGGGACTAAAATTCTCATTGAATCTCTATTCCTCAATAATGTTTAGTTATATATTTTAAAAATATTTTCAGTATCAAAGTCAAAAATTACCATCTTTTGAACCCCAATGATCATTGTAAAAATAGCTGGTATAAGCTTTGCTTTTATCAACATTGAATAACTATTCCCTTAGGGATGGATGGTCTAAATTTGCATGTTACAACTCTCTTAGCCTCTTGGCTTTTGCCCTTCCTAGACTATTGGAGTGTATGTGTATTTATGAGTATACACACACACACACACACACACATGTATACATATACATATGTCAGAAATATCCTTATAAATGTACAGTCTAGTAAGTACCATCCCTGTAAATTTCTTCATAGAATGTGATTGCATGATCTTTCCTTAGTTCTCTGAATCACAGTATTTTTGAAATCAGAATACTTCTTACAACAATATATCTTTAGTTTAATTTCTTTTATTTTTTGAGGTTATAATATAATCACATTCTTTCCATTTTCTTCTTCTTCCCTCCAAACTTTCACGTATACCCCTTCTTGTTCTATTTAAAATTTATGGATTTTTCATTAATAGTTATTATAGGAACATATATGTTTATATACATATATATTCCTAAATGTACTGCTTGGTCTATATAATGTTATTTATATGTGTGTTTTCAGGGCTGACCATTTGAATCAGGCAACCAGTTCGTGTTATATTCCCTGAAGAAGACTATTTCTTCCATTCTCAGCATCCCTTAGTTGCCTGTAGTTCTTTGTGTAGGGTTGAAACATCATGGATTTCCCCTGGTTCACATCTATTGTTGTCCTTGTTCAGTTCGTGCTTAGGCAATAATGTTTTTGAAACTTTATGGGTATAGCTTCTAAAATTACTAGGAAACACAGTCTTACATAAAACTCTCTGATCCTCTAGCTATTACAATATTTCTACCCCATCTTCTACCATGTTCCCCAAGTTTTAGGCTTGGGAGTTGTTTTGTAGATTTATCCATTGGGACTGGGATCCACAGCTCTACATTTTGATTGGTTGTGGTTTTCTATAATGGTCTCTGTCTATTGAGTTTTGTGAAGTTGTTAAGGATTTTACTTCCCTCCTAAAACTGATGAATTAAATCAATGTACATTCCAGGGGCAATAGTATCATATATGCTTGCAAAACTGTTCAAGAGTGAAGTGAGTTTGCAACTTTAAACGCTAAGAAGTAGTGAACCTTACATGTTATAAAATATCTAGGGGTGGGAGATTGCTCAGTTGTTAAAACACTTGCCATACAAACAAGAGTACTGAAATTCATATGTCCAGAATCTATATCTATGTTGGATGGACAAAGTGACTTGTCTATAATTCCAGGTGGAGCCCGTGATCACAAGCAAGCTGGCTAGAGAGACTAGCAATATTGGTGAGCTCTGATTTCCACCTAGTGACCCTACCTCAAAATCAAAAGGTAAGAAATGATTGAGGAATATTTGTGACTACAACCTTGGGCCTCCACAGGCACACTTACACATATATACATATAATCACACCTGCATATGTGTCCACACATATTTGAATGGGTACATACAATGCATACTAACCTCATATGCTTATATATGAAAAGAAAAAAAGATACTTTAATGGCTAGTATCAAAGTTATAAGGATATATTTTTAAATTTGTTTAATTTTCATTAGCATATATTAATTATACATAGTGAAGCATTATGACATTTTCATACATGTATGTAAATGCACTTTGTTCTCATCTCCAGTCAATTACCTTCCTAACTAGCTTCTTTTCTGTGTGTGTATGTGTGTGACCCAATTATCAGAACATGCTTCCTCTTCCCTTAGTAATCATTAACTTCAAAGAACTCCTCAGAGTTGGGTAGAGCCCGTGAAGTCCCTTCCCAATTAATGAGAGGATATGGGCAGGCCTAATATTGTTCAGATCCTATTTAGGTAATTACAACTGATGAGAGTTCAAGAGTGCAATGGCCATGTTAGTCTCAGAAGAGCACGTTCTACAATCCTCCATCTTATCCTCTAGCTCTTACATTCTTTCTGCATCTTCTTCGGTGCTATACCCTGAGGCCTGAAGGGAATGACATAGATATCTCATTAATAATAGTCATTGGTTCCCACAACTTCGAGCAGTTACAAGTTAACAAAATTTCATCTGTTCAAAGCTGATAATAACGCCAACCTCCGTAGTAATTTGGAAGGTAATTTGGTAGACACGTCATAACTATTTAACAAAACAACTGTAGTAGGATCTGTAGCTAGAGTTTTCCTGCCTGGTCCACAGTCAGGGCAAATCTCTCTCACCTGCCAGTCCCACAGCCGCTCAGACCCAACCAAGTAAACACAGAGACTTATATTGCTTACAAACTGTATGGCTGTGGCGGGCTTCTTGCTAACTGTCCTTCTATCTTAAATTAATCCATTTCTATAAATCTATACCTTGCCACGTGGCTTGTGGCTTACTGGCATCTTTACATGCTGCTTGTCCTGGCGGTGGCTGGCAGTGTCTCCTTCCACCTTCCTGTTCTTTTCTCCTCTCTGTTAGTCCCGCCTATACTTCCTGCCTAGCCACTGACCAATCAGTGTTTTATTTATTGACCAATCAGAGTAATTTGACATACAGACCATCCTACAGCAAGGATCCACAGAGGCTAGGTTTCCTAGCACCTATGAATTCCCCAGCCATGGAGAAATCAATGACCAAATTTACAGTAACAGATATGAATCTCTGGTTTAGGAATGAGCATCCAATCCAATTATAATGTGGTTGGTTATCACAATACTTTACTGGCCACTATTGCAACAGTGTACATCTTGCCTGTCAGATCAATCATGAATGTTCATGGGCCACAGGTGACCATTGACTACTTGTCCCCTCCAGCAGCTTGGATAACACTTTCTGATACTATGTGGGCTGGCCATTAAAAAGATGCTTCTAGCTTAGTTCCTGATAAATGCTGCGTAACTTCTGGTCAGAGCATGTAGTACTTTTGGCAATAGAATCCTAGCATCTAGTAAACATCAATGGCAATTTTCTGAATTGTTTTGAGAGCCTCAGATGCTTTCCAGAGAAAAGCTCATAGGGAGGTAATTCACCCAAGACGCTGGTATTTTCCTGTAATCAAGTATGGCTTCAGGGAATAGCTTTATCTACTTGCATTCAAACTCCTTTTTAAATGTTTAATTTTGAATTAGCTTACCATTTATCAGATTCCCCTGCGACTCTTCATACAACTTTAGTTTGGGTAGATATTTTTATAATTAAATTTGTAAGAAATCTCCAAATGACAGTATCTTTGCTTGAAGGAACTACTATATTTATAACAGTTGTTTTCTTGAAATGCTTCTCTATCTTGGTTTCTGGAAAATTATAGTTTTATCTCTAGGACTTCTTTTTGTTCTACCACAGAAATGGAGATTTGTATAAATCTGTTTTGAAACTTTGTTTTTTTCCTTCAGGTTCTTTTCCTGGGAGTTGGCATCTTATTTAGTTACTTTATGCTGAAATGCTCACTTTCTGAAGATGATTCTCTGTGTTACCACTTCAGCCATGACTGTCCCATGAGTGCTACATCTCTCCCTATACACAGACCGTTTCCTTCTGGATGCTCATATAACCTCTTCATCCTCAAACTTCTTCCTTCTCACAAGGCAACCTTTCCCAGTACTTCTATTTGTTTAAAAGATCCCTGAAGACACACGGTAAAACAACAGTCACTTGGGACTCACCGTCCTCATTCCTCCCATCTAATTATTCACTTACTCAACTCTTCTGCTTCTGAAAGGCAACTCTTGCAAACGTCTCTTATTCTCTTTCTCTCCGCCCTTCAAATGCATGGCACATTTTCTATATCATTCTTGGTTTACTATTTGACCTTTCTTAATAACAGCTCAGTTGTTATATATCACACTCTGCATTTTCCAGCATATAAACTTGCTATTACCCTGGGACTCACATTCTGAAGTCAGATAATTTTACCTATAAACTTTGAAATGCCATTGCTGGACCTTCCTGATACAGTTTTGTGACTCTACAGCATTCTAAGGCTAGGGATTCACACTGACATCATGCAGAAGGAGATCAGGTTCCGCCACTGCTGTTTAGTGACTGTGACCTCAGAGGT
The DNA here is from genome assembly GCA_902168425.1 of Peromyscus attwateri. NCBI lineage: Eukaryota > Metazoa > Chordata > Mammalia > Rodentia > Cricetidae > Peromyscus > Peromyscus attwateri. Next base: position 3,599 of record CABHPP010112030.1, on the reverse strand, counting down.
GACAGTTTATGCTCTCAGAACTCTAGGTTCCTATCGGGCGGAATGGCGTGGCTTACTTTACAGTTGCTGTGCAATATAAAGGCGTGGATGGCAAGTGTCTAGGGGCAAGCTTCTTGGTGTGTATAGCTAATAGAGAATTAATTATGAATAAGCATGCATAGTTTACAAAATTATTTCTATTTTGTCCTGAGCTACCAAAAATGTAATTTACTCAGATGGGATTCTCTAAAAAGTCTGGCTGATTGGAATTTCATTCTTTCTTGTTTGGATTGCAAGTAATTGTCAAAGAAAAATTTCAATCCATCATTTTAGTAGCAGCCAAAGAGAAGACCTACTAAAGTCTCCATGTAGGGAGTTACTAATGAGGCAGTATGTCTCTATATGATGCTTAGTAAACTCTTCACTATTCAGCATATCTTCCCACTTGGAATTCCCGAATATTTCTTTATACAGAATAGAAGCCAATTCTGGGTTTAGAAATGAGTTCATCTATCTTTAGATTTGTTTTTACATCTACATAGATACTTATTTTAACATTCAAATAAGAAAACACAATCTGTACATATTGGAAAAGAAAACCTCAAATAAAGTTTCGAAAAGTAAAGCCCAATGAATATGTGACCAATTTGTCATCAAACAAAAACTGAGCAAAATTTAAAGAAGTTTGGTTGTCGTCTTTGTACTAAGAAAGCAGAAGCTAGACTATTGTGGATTACCAGACACATTACAAAGAAAACATTAGAATATTTGGGGAACTATATATACACATTTATACATTTACACATATGTAATAAATCTTGAATATAGATTCATGACATGTGAGTTTGCTACCTACTATTCCTTGACCTTCAATTTCTATATATTATAACATAATGATGCAGAAAGAAGACTTTTGCTTGAGATATGCTTGGGTTCAGACCCTTGTTCTGACAGTTACATACTGTGTGACATTGGATATACTTCTTACATCTTTTTTGAGCCAGTGTTTCCTCATGAACGCACTGGGAGAAATATTTTTCATTTCTGCTTCTCTGGTGAGTGAATAAGAACATGAACTTACAGTGATGTGTTCCATGATGGCAATTATCATTAAGAAAGTCTGAAGATCCCGTTGACATTGTTGGAGTCCATGAACATTTTTATGTTAGTATCTTGTGGGATTTAGTACATTTTACACATTGTTATAATATTAAACAATATTGAGACTATATGTTTCTACAGTCTTAAATGTCAGTTTTATAAGATGTTCCATAGGAAAAAAATGTTTCTTTAGGATGATACTACACACAAAATGAGTGAAGCATTAAAATCTGAGCTTTGAGGCAAGGTAGGATTAGAGCTGATATTCACTGTTTGTTACCTGCAGGTGGAGGAGGAAGAATTGGTAGGGATACTGTCTGAACAGTGGTCATGATCTCTGACTGACATGAGTCAGATTCCCTAAAATGAATCCTATGTGTAATCATATGAGTCCCAGCACTCACAGATACTCCTTTACACAGAATTCCTTGAAGTTAAAAATCATCAAGAGAGTTTAGAAAAATTCCCTTTTTAGCATTTTCAAGCTATAATTCCCATGACTTACTACTGCTTCTCTCTGGTCTGGAGTTTTTACGTACACATGCTCCCTTATTTTCAGCTGCCTTGAGTGCAGAACCTACTGCTTTCTGAACTCAGAATCTCTGAAGCAGGTAAAGGGTGTTCTAAATGTAGCATCTGGATGGCAGAGGAGGAATGGGGAAGAGAGGAAGAAGAAAGGAAGGAAGAAAAGATTTTCTTTCTTAAGCAGTTATTATCTTAAGCAAAAGTCTTTTTGCTGCATCATTATGTTATAATATATAGAAATTGAAGGTCAAGGAATAGTAGGTAGCAAACTCACATGTCACGAATCTATATTCAAGATTTATTACATATGTGTAAATGTTATTAGAGAAACAGTATTTTAAAAAAAAGATCTTTCTCCCAACCTCTTTTGATCAGGAGCCTTCTTGAACACATATTTACTTCTTGTATGTATTCTCTATTCAATAATTAAGTATGATAAGGGAAATTATGTAATTTAACTTCCTTATTACTCACATAAACATTACTTTTAATTACCTCCTTTTTGTTGTGATTTTTATTATCACTCTTTATAGTTTACTTACTCTCATTATCACCAGAAAAAAAATCTGAGTTAATTTACACATTACATATGATATTCACCAGGTATGATACTGAGTAAACTGGAAAATCTTATTGAACCTTGAATCACTGTGCATGTAAATCAGTTGGTCTTATGTGAAGTGCTCTTCACTGTACCATGGGAACATGGGAAATCTAGGAGACATTATGGTCACCTCCAAAATGACAAGGAACTTCCCAGATTCCCACAGGCACTCATCTTCCTGTAGAAAGTTTTAAATCTTAATTATCAGTCTTTAGTTAGACACTTTCAGAACTAGAACTTCTTAAGCATATTTATGCATATTAAACAAACTAATGCTTTCATGAGGCACTGGATTTTTGATGTTTCTATGGAAAATTAAAGCTTTAATTTTGCATTATATCTTTTGAGTACAGGGAAAAGTGCTCAGCTCTTGACCCTAGGCTATAGAAAGGTATCTTAGTTTTAAGAGTATTTGAACAAGTCTTAAGACAAAATTAAATCCACATAAATAGTTACAAAACCACAGCAAAGAAAAACAGACCCTTGCTGTGGATATTGCTCTGTATGTTGTGAATGTGTTGCTCTGATTTGGTTGATAAATAAAACACTGATTGGCCAGTAGCCAGGCAGGAAGGATAGTGTAGGTAGGATAAGCAGAGAGGAGAATTCTGGGGATAGGAAGGCTGAGTCAGGAGTCGCCAGCCAGACATGGAGGAAGCAAGATGTGAAGGCAGAACTGGGAAAAGGTACCAAGTCATGTGGCTAATCATAAATAAGAATTATGGGTTAATTTAAATGTAAGATCTAGCTAGCAAGAAGCCTGAGCAATTAGGCCAAACAGTTTTGATAAAAGTGTCTGTGTGTTTATTTGGGTCTGAGCAGCTGCGGGCCTGGGCAGGACTGAAGAAAACTCAAGCCACAGACCCTGGTGATGATACTCTGCAACTGAGCTTAAATAGGGTGTGATGAACAAGAAAGGGTAAGTGATCCCTAACCTGTTTGATGTAATGAACCATGCGATATTCCAAGAAAACTATTAACAAAGTAGAAATTTATATATCTATGAACCTGTGGGTGCAAACACATGTGTGTGCACAGACACACAAACACAGGAGAAAAGAGAGAGAGAGGAGAGAGAGTGAGAGGAGAGAGAGAGAGAATGAGAGGGAGAGAAAAAGAGAAAGAAAGTAAATTTAATTTCAAGTGAGTTGCTAAGCATGCTAATTCTTCCACAAACCTCAGGTAAAGAGCACATCATCTGTTCTAAAATAAAGCTGCTTCAAAGTGTAAACTACAGAGGGGCAGCTGCCACATCACCTAGAGTCCCTTTAGAACCTCAAAATGTTGGATTCTTCTCCAGAGACACTAAATTGGAATCTGTATTTGAAGAAGATTTGCCAGTGATTCCCCAACACATGAAAATCGAGACTCATTGCTACAGAAAAAAAAA
>CABHPP010112029.1:7000-23319 GCA_902168425.1 Peromyscus attwateri | reverse complement strand
GCCTGGGCTACCAAGTGAGCTCCAGGAAAGGTGCAAAGCAACAAAAAAAACCCCGTTTTAAAAAAAAAAAAAAAAAAAAAAAAAAGTATGGCAGAATACTGCACTAAAATCATCTAGCCCTGGACTTTTTTTGGTTGGGAGATTTTTAATGATTGCTTTTATTTCCTTACAGGTTATAGGTCTATTTAAATTGTTTATCTGATCTTGATTTAACTTTGGTCCATTGTGTCTATCAAGAAAATTGTCCATTTCTTTTAGGTTTTCTAATTTTGTGGAGTATTTTTGAAGTATGACCTAATGATTCTTTGGATTTCCTCGATGTCTGTTATGTCCCCCTTTTTGTTTCTGACTTTGTTAATTTGGATATTCTCTCTCTGTCTTTCAGTTCATTTGGATAAGGATTTGTCTATCTTATGGATTTTCTCAAAGAACCAGCTCTCTGTTTCATTGATTTTTTTGTATTTGTTCTCTGTTTCTATTTTGTTGATTTCAGCCCCCAGTTTGATTCTTTCCTGCCATCTACTCCTCTTGAGTGTGTTTACTTCTTTGTGTTCTAGAGCTTTCAGGTGTGCTGTTTAGTTGCTAGTGTGAGATCTCTCTAGTTGCTTTATGAAGGCACTTAGTGCTTTGAACTTTCCTCTTAGCACCACTTTCATTGTGTCCCATAAGTTTGGGTGTGCTGTGCATTCATTCTCATTGAATTCTAGGAAGTCTTTAACTCCTTTATTTCTGCTTTTACACGGTAGTCATTCAGTAGAGAGTTGTTCAGTTTCCTTGAGCTTATAGGCTTTTTGCTTTGTTTCTGTTGTTGTTGAAATCCAGTTTTAATCCATGGTGGTCTGATAGGATACAGGGGTTATTTCAATTTTCTTGTGACTGTTGAGACTTGCTTTGTGACCAAGTATGTGGTCAGTTTTGGAGAATGTTCCATGAGGTGCTGAGAAGAAAGTGTATATTTTGTGTTTGGGCGAAATATTCTGTAGATATCTGTTAGGTCAATTTGTTTCATAACATCTGTTAGCTCTAGTATTTCTCTGTTTAGATGTTGTCTGGATGATCTGTTCATTGGTAAGAGTGGGATATTGAAGTCTCCCACTATCAGTGTTTGAGGGTCAGTGTGTGATTTAAGCTTTAGTAATGTTTCCCTTACAAATGTAGGTGCCTTTTTGTTTGGGGTTTAGATGTTAAGAATTGAAAAATCATCTTAGTTGATTTTTCCTTTGGTGAGTATAAAGTGTCCTTCTCCATTTCTTTTGATTAACTTTGGTTTGAAGTCCATTTTGTTAGTAATTAGAATGGCTATACCAGCTTGTTTCTTAGGTCCATTTGCTTGGAATATCTTTTCCCAACCCTTTACTCTGAGGTAATGTCTGTTTTTTGATGTTGAGGTGTGTTTCTTATATGCAGCAGCAGGATAGATCCTGTTTTCACATCCATTTGTTAGGCTGTATCTTTTTATTGGGGGATTGAGTCAATTGATATTAAGAGATATCAATGACCAATGATTTTTATTTCCTGTTATTATGTTGTTGTTTTTGGTGGTGGTGGTTTTGTGTGTGTGTGTGTGTGTGTGTGTGTGTGTGTGTGTGTGTGTATGTTTGTGTTTCCCTTCTTAGGGCTTTGCTGGTGTGAGATTATTTATTGCCTGTATTTTCCTGGTTGTAGTTAACCTCCTTGGGTTGGAGTTTCCATCTGGTACCTTCTGTAGGGCTGGATTTGTGGATAGATAATGTTTAAATTTGACTTTACCATGTAATGTATTGTTTTCTCCATCTATGGTAATTGAAAGTTTTGCTGGGTATAGTAGTCTGTGCTAGCATCCTTGGTCTCTTGGAGTCTGCAAAACATCTGTCCAGGCCCTTCTGGCTTTTTGAGAAGTTGGGTGTAACTCTAATAGGTCTGCCTTTATGTGTCACTTGGCAGTTTTTAATATTCTTTCTTTTTTGGGTGTTTAGTGTTACATTTATTATGTGGTATGGGGACTTTCTTTTCTGGTCTAATATGTTTGGTGTTCTGAAAGTTTATTGTACCTCTATAGGCATGTCCTTCTTTAGGTTAGGAAAATTTTCTTCTATGATTTTGTTAAAAATATTTTCTGGGCCTTTGAGCTGGGATTCTTCTCCTTCTTCTATTCCTATTGTGATCAGGTTTGGTCTTTCATGGTGTCCCAAAATTCCTGGATGTTTTGTGTCAGAGATCTTTCAGATTTAACATTTTCTTTGACTACTGTGTCTATTTCTTCTCAATGCCTGAGATTCTCTCTTTTGTCTCTTGTATTCTGTTGGTGAGACTTGCCTCTGTAGTTCTGTTCACGTATCTCAATTTTCCTTTTCTAGAATTCTGTCAATTTGGGTTTTCTTCATTGATTCTATTTCCATTTTCAGGTCTTGAACAGTTTTATTCATTTCTTTCAATTGTTTGTTTCTTTTGTCTTGGCTTTCTTTAATTTATTTATTCATTTCCTCTTTAAGGATGTCTATCCTCTTTATAAAAGTGGTTTTAAGTTCATTTTCTCATGCTTCATCTGTGTTGGAACATTGGCAGGATAGCTGAGGTCTGGCAGTGACATATTGCCCTGGCTGTTGTTGCTTGTATTCTTAACTGGAATCTAGGCATCTGGGTTTGGGGTGATTATAGGTCTAGGTGCTAATTTCTGAGTTTGTCTTTGTTGGATGGGTGTTTTGTTCCTTGGTTTCTGTTTTCTCTCTGGTCTTCTTGCTGGAGTGACTTGTGTTTGAGTAGGAGGTCTATACCCAAGTTGGGGTGTAACAGGTTTTCTTTTGTCCAACAACCAGCTTCCAAATTGTGACATGGAGACTTATTGTTAGTTATGAATACTTGGCCTTATCTTAACTCTTGTTTTAATCTGTTTCTCTTTATTTATTTTTGCCTTGGGGCTTTTTAACCTTTCTTTCATTCTGTATATCTTACTTTCTTATTTCCTCTGTGGCTGGCTTGCTGGCAGCTGCCTGGCTTCTAGCCACAGGTGTGTCCCTCTGTAGATGTAACCAACCGTCGTATAAATAAGAAACACAGAACCAATGCAAAGAAGAAAGCCAAGAGGTCAGAGCTAAGAGCCAAAACCTTACCCTTCCTCCTGCAGTGGTCCTACCTCTCCGAAGGAGCTGGTACTTCCTGTGTTAAAGTCTTTATATAGTCTCTGTTCTGCCTTCTCATTGGTTGTAAACCCAACCACAGGACTGCCTCATTACAGCCTGTCTGTATAGACCTCCAGGTGTTCTATGGTTGGTAATGAGATTAAAGGCATGTGTATCCAATGCTGGCTATATCCCTGGACACACAGAGACTTACCTAGCTCAAATGTACACCACCACTGCCCTGCTTTCCTATGGCTTGCTAATAGCTCTGACCCCCAGGCAACTTTATTTATTAACATACAAATAACATTTTGGTACAAAGAAAATATCACCATATCCCTCTCTTGCTCACTCATTCTCTCCTCTCTCTCATTCCCCAAGCCTAGATTTCTCCTCCTACTTATTCTTTCTACCCACCAGCCCTGCCTATTCCTCTATTGCATAGCTATTGTCCATTCAGCTTTTCATTAGACCAATCAGGTACCTTAGTTAGGCAAGGTGAAACAGCAACACATCTTCATATAATTAAATAAATGCAGCATAAACATATGTAACACATCTCTACATTGTTAAACAGATGCAGCATAAACAACTGTAACATACCTTTACATAGTGAAAGTAATATTCTACGTTTCCACTTTTTTGTCTAAATGAAAAGGAAGGGTTTTAACTTTAACATAGTAACATCATATACAATAAGAACAATTATCAAGTAAGAATTACATTTACAATATCCAGTCCATTTGTCTTTGGCAAATTCAGAGAAAATACTCACATTATTTATCTTATTTTGGTGAGTTCAAAGTTTTATAATTAATTTACCTTCTATAATAACTAAGGGGAACTGCAACTATAACTACCTAGTCATCAACTACATCAAATACCCCAGAAGAATATAATATTACCTCAATAAACAGGAAGTGTAGTACAAGCCACTTCCAAAACTATATAAAAGACAGAGACATCTGGCTTCCTGGACAGTCACTCAAGTTTCCTCTGCAATGTTAGGGCATCCATCTTCAACCTACAGGTCTAGAATGTCTGGCAGACTTTTCTACAAAGCAGGAATTTTGAAGGACTGTCCCACCTTGTCTTGGCAAAGTTTGGCAGTCTTTTTCCTTTGTGTCCTGTATGTCCAATTTGGATGGTATACTGTCAGCAGTAGAGGCAAGAACAGTTTTTTGCCCAAATGGCTAGCTTTGCCACATTGAAAGAAAACTCCATATGGAGGTTCTTCAATGCCTATCATCCTTTTATGAAGGACATTGGTGCTACCAGAAGCAGATGTGTCTCACTGTCATGAAAAGCCTTAGGTTATTAAACATCTTAAATGCCATATTCTGTAGGTCTCTGAAGCATTTGAAGAGAATCTATCCATCTAAAATATATATGTTTAACCTTGAAAACATACCTAATATGACTACAAGTTTGATTATTATAGATGACTAACTACTAACCTGCATTTCTTAGTTATACATTACATTTTAAAATAAGCATAATACCCCAAACAAGAGTGGAAATATACATACATTATAACAAAAGTGTAGGTGGAGTTTCTATATGTCATGTTAGTCCCTCCCAAATAACCACACAGAGACTTGTTTTAATTATAAATGCTCAGCCAATAGTTTAGGCTTGTCTCCAGGCAGCTCTTACAAGTTAAATTAGCCCATATTTATTAATTTATTAATCTATCTGCTGCCCTGAGGTTTGTTTACCTCATCTATGAACTTCTCATGTTGCTTCTTCCACATCTAGCTAGCGATTCACAGACTCTACCCTTCTTCTTCCCAGCGTTCTCCTAGTCTGGCTCTCCTGCCCAATCTCTTCCTGTCCAGTTGTAGGCCAATCAGCTCTTTATTAACCAATGAGAGTAATATATATTTACAGTGTACCAAAGGATTATTCCACAGCACAAAATAACATTAAATCTGTATCAATAGATCAAAAGCTATACCAATGTAAAATATTTTAGGCTAATAGTTGTCTTTTTATCCTATATTCCTCTATCCCCCCCAAATGATGACAAACATCCATAACCCACCAAATGACCAAAAACTACCCACCCCACCTCTTGGGAAAGTGGGTGTTGTGTTCTCTAGACTGTTTCTTGTTGTCTGAGGACAAAGGCATCTTTAGAGGACCCTGGGGAAATTGAGATAATGGTCAAGTCCTGGGAAAATGAGTTGTATCATTTGTTGTCCAGTCTCAGAACTCTTCACATACAGAGGGATCAGTACATATGTCACCTGTCTTGTAGTTTTTATTGGTTTATTTCTTTATGTCTGTAGCCAAGATTTTCAGAGTTCTCCCCAAATCACACCTGGTCTTCTATTAACCTTGGAGTAATCCACAACCTTTCATTTCCTGCAGAAACAAAAGCATAACCTCTTCCCCAATGCAATGCGTTTTCTGATTTTAAAGTGAAGGCATCCCTAAAGTATCTAGGCTGGTTTAATCCAGCAGCCCCTTTTACAATCCCATGTCTCTTGGCAGCTGTCATTTGCTCATCAGCATTCAGAAAATTCAAAGTCAACACAACACCATACAGGATCCAGATTTCCCATATTTGTGCGGCTTATTCTTTTTATATTACTTTACTCTCTCTTTAAAGACTTTATTATTTTTAAACTATTTATTTTTTCCTATTACTGTCTATACCAATTTTCTTTTCTTTCTTAAGCCTATGCACATTTTTAAACACATTGTAATCTGTTTAGAGGTTGTTTTTTCCATCCAGACCTGTCTTTACTGTGTGTCTCTAGCCTTTTTTGACTGTGTGAGCCTTAAGATGCTGAGCCTTAAACTGGTAAGCAGCCTTTTGCTGGTGGTTGGTTCCAGCCTGCTCAGGTCCATGAAAGCCAAGCTATATGTCCCAGGAGCCTGGCCCAGAGCTGCGTTCAACTGGGAGCTGTGTTCAGCTGCCTCAGCTCTAGGAAGTTGGTGTCCTGTACTTAGCCTGCTGTTTCTACCTAGCATACTGGTTAAGTAGAGCCTCCAAAAGGAGCCACACTCATTTTTTTCTTTTCCGTTTTTCTTTTTTTCCAGCTTTCTCAGTCCCTATGTGGAAATTCAGTCCCTTCTTGGGTACCAAATTAACAGACAGAGCATAAACAAATATAACACACCTTTACACAATTAAAGTCATATTCAACAACATTGTGGGCTGGACTTCTGGTGGCTGGATAGCCTCTGGTTGAGCAGGGGGTTTCTGCCTGAGTTGGGGTCTGGGGTTCTGGCAGCTGGAGTGACCTCTGGTCTAATCAGGAGTCTAATCAGGATCTGGGTACTGGTGTGGCCTCTGGTGGAGCAGGGGGTTTCCACAGGAGGTGGGGGAGGGATGGGGTGACAAGGTGGGAAGGGTTATTGGGGTTAGACTGGTGGGTTCTGGAGGAATGTTGGTTGTCTGCAAGGGGGGGTGCTTGCTTGGGAATCTGGGTGCTGGCATGGCCTCTGGTAGAGCAGGGGGCTCCCATTGGAGGTGTTGAGGATAATTTAAAAAAAAAGACCATAGAGGAAAGAATAGAACTTACAAGAACTCTGGGATAGTATTAAAAGAGCAGATATTTAAGTTGCTGGTGTATAAAGTCTAAAAACAAAACAAAAATTAATAATTATACTAACATCTAAGAGATGAGCAATATAGAAATATCTAAAATTCGAAATGTGGGAGCACTGAGGTAAATTGTAGGGTTTTCATATATTTTATCTTGTCCTTTGTTCTTAATTTTTCAACTGTGTTGTTATTATATTTCAAAATGGTTTGTTATAATTAAAAGATGACTTAATATACTTGATATTCATACATACATATGTGTTTGGTTCAAACCCACTCCTGTTACTTCCCATCCAGTTCCTTCCCCACCCTTTCACCACTTTGGAAACCTAATAGCCACAAAACAAAAATGTATAATGTATAAACCCTAACTAATAAGCAAGGAATATAAACATACTGCTAGATAAATTCACTGAACCACAGAAGAACAAAATTAGAAAATATTACATAATGGTTCTAGCAAGACATTATCAATTTCTTTCAATGTAAATGGATGCAATTTCCTTGAAAGACATTATCCAAATGTATTAAAAGATAAAAGCCAACTTTATACTGCTTATAAGATCCTTCATCTCTACAAACATAAATAGGCTTGAAAGTGAAGGGACTGAGGTAGATATTCTGTGCATTTGAAGTCTGAAAGTAGGGTCACCTATACCAGGTAGAATGAATCTTAATCAAAGCAGACATGGTTATTATGTAATTACAAAAGTATGGATTCAGCAAGAGGAAAAATAGTTATATATGTGCCTCTGTCTGTCTGTGTTTCCAAGAGGCAGAGGCAGGTAAACATCTGAGTCCCAGGCCAGCCAGGGCTCTATAGCAAGACCCTGTCTATAAGTGCCAGCGCTTACTTACCGAAGCCAGGTCTCCTGATATGGCTAGTTTGGAGGGGTCTCAGCAGGACTGGGGCTGAGACAAATTTATTCCAAGCAATCAGACTTCTTTTTGTTTTTGTTTTTGTCTTTTTCAAGACAGAGTTTCTCTGTGTAGTTTTGGAGCCTGTCCTGGAACTCACTCTGTAGACCAGGTTGGCCTCAAACTCACAGAGATCAGCCTGCCTCTGCCTCCCAAGTGCTAGGGTTAAAGGCGTGCGCCACCATGCCCGGCCTGCAATCAACTTTTTATACATGTATTAAAACAGAATATAATGGTGGCTGCCAGGAAGAATACAACTGACTTTTGCAGGCTATATGGGCTACACGAGGTAAATGTCTAAGACTAATTTTCCAGACAAGCTTCTCAATGCTTCAGTGACTTCCAGGGAACACAGAGACACACAGGCAGCCTGAATAATCTACTGCCTGAGGGAGTGCCTCGGTTTCCCAGGAACTTAAAGGCACACAGTACCCTGGGAGCCATGGATTCTAACCTGAAAAATCTATGATGCATGCATCTCAAGGCAGTGAGACCAGGCCAACTCCATGATTCCTTACGCCTGTCTAAATAAAGAAATGTATGCATGTATGAAGGCAGCCCCCCATCTCCTGACAGTTTGCTCTATCAGCACTGTCCCCATTGTCTTGGTTGATACAGATCACTTTTCTTCAATGCTAAGAACCTCCAATAGCGACCACTGTGGCATTTGTGCTTTGTCTGCATCAAACACATATTTTCTTGTCCAAACTGAAGATTTAAAGAAATAGTTTGGCTGTTTTTATTTTTTCCATATATTCTAACTATAATCTGTACAGCCAGCAGCAACCACACTACAACCCAGATGCTTCCCTGCCGTGGAATTTCTCCCACTAAGTTAATTTATCCATATCTTCTGAATGGCCTCACTCTAATTGTTGTGATATGTGGATAATGTAGCCAGAATCTAACACGAATAGCCTCTAGTCCAGTTTTCCATCATGCCTTCATTCCCATCTGAGACTCTCCAAGTGCTGCCTTTACTGATGACTTTCCTGTTGGCAGGTGTTCTTCCAGGCTTGCACCAGAACTTCCTGTTAGCCTCTTCTCACAGTGTTCTTCTCTAGGCTGCAGTGTCAAGCTCTTCTACAAAGCTCTTGCAACTTTGTCCAAAGGCTTCAGACCACACATTTGGGTCCATCACACCAAGAGGCCAGCTTCTCTGACATAAATTTTATGTGCTACTTCTTTTCTAATTACTGTGGTAAAGCTCTTGACAGAAGCAGCTGAAGAGAGCACATTAGTCACTTAACACATTGTTTCTATAAAATTCCTCACAAAGACAACTTACAGAAGGAAAGATCTTTTGGGGCTTACAGTTAGAGGATGCTGTTCACCACAGTGGCAGGAGCTGGGGGTGGCTGCCACATTGTATCTGTGGTCTGGAAGGAGAGATCAGTGAGTGGTCATGCTCAGCTCATTTTCTCTATTTTGTGCAGCCAGAAGCACAGCCCTTTGAATGGCGCCACCCACGCTTAGGGCTGGTCTTCCCTACCTTGGTTAACCCAATCTAGATAACCCCGCACAGACATCACTTTCCATGGTGATGCTAGAGCCTGTCAAGGTGACAGTCAAGATGAACCATCCCAGGCAGGCAGGATGTATTCTGACTCAAAGTTTCAGCAGGTGTAGTCCACCACAATGGGAGGGCATGGTGAATTGGCTCAGCATTTGTCTTAGTTAGGGTTTTATTGCTGTGGAGAGATGCCATGACCATGGCAACTCTTATAAAGGAAAACATTTAATTGGGGTGGCTTACATTTTTAGAGGTTCAGTCCATTATCATCATGGTGCGACATGGTGACATGCCGGCAGACACAGAGCTAGAGAAGTAGCTGAGAGTCCTACATCTTGACTCACAGGAAACCAAAAGGGGTCTGAGACAGTGGGCGTGGCTTGAGCTTATATGAGACCTCAAGCCCACCCCCACAGTGACACACTTCCTCCAACAAAGCCACGCACCCCAGTAGTGCCACTCCCTTTGGGGGCCATTTTCTTTCAAACCACCACAGACAGTATTGTTCACATGGAAGTGGGGGGAGCAGGCTAGACCTAGGATTGGTATCTACTTCAAGGGCCTAATCCTAGCAACCTGCTTCTGCTGGTCAGGCCTCACCTCCTAAAGACTCCATAGCCTTTAATATAGCACAAGCTGCCAACCAAGCATTCAGCGCATGAGTCTTGGGGTAGGGGACATTTCTAGTTAGACCTTAACAGCTTATAAACCCAAACTTTATTCCTATTGAGCTCCCTACCCCCAACTTTTAGAAGAATAAATGCCTTTGGTCACTTTGTTTTTACCATAAGGTGATGATAAATGTTGAAGAGATATTTTTAACCTGATCTGAACATTATGCAGTATGTCTGTGTGTTGAAACAACATGGTACCTCATCATTGTTTATACTTTTTCATGTGCTTATGTACCAGTTACAAATACTCCTAACAACCTGAGAAGCTGTGGTTCTCTTGTCACCATTTTGTCAGATGAGGTCATGAGGCTAACACTGGCTTACTAACTTCACCAAACTCTCACTGCTAGTCAGGAGGACTGAGATCAAGGTGGTTTGTTTCAACTCTTGGTCTTTCCCTCCAGAGCCGTCCTGTTTCATAGTGGATACACAGGAGGACTAGACTGAGCTGCCACATAGGCATTGTTGAAGGTTGGCTCCCCAGAAAGGAACTCAGACTCTGAAGTTCTCGTGGGGGAAGATGACTGGGAATAGCCTCTGTGGGTGGGGGTGGCCAGACAAACAGATGTGTGGAGGGAAAGTTAGATGGCAAAGCAGTGTGACAAAGTTCTCAATCAGTCCTATAGTGAGTGCTGAGTAGGAGTGGCCTTTTTTGTTTTTAGTTTTGGTTTCTTTTGGGGGGTATGTCCTGAGTTGGGGCAAGAAGGTGACCCTTTGTAAGCCGGTCATTGACTATGAGCTGTCCCAGATGATGGCTTCACCTTATGTTAGGCAGTTGGACTGAAGGGAATTACCAGAGACTCACTTGTGTGCTCAGGGGAAGGTATCTTTGGCAACCTTTCTAGGGAAGTGAGGTCTATACTGAAGAGCACAAAACCCACTGAAAATCCACATCAGCCAGCTGTTCAGGGGAAAGGACATTTAGGCACATGTTCAAATTCTTGCCTGTCTTTTGTCTCTTTAGGAAAATTCTACCTGGGGCAAAGAAAGTCCATGAGAACCTCATTTGTTATCTAGTAATGTCCCAGAGCACCTTAAGGGGACAGTGTCTGTCTTTCAGGGTTGACTTTACCACCCAATTTAGTGTGCATGATTCTGACCACCTTAGAACTCTTCCCTGGCACTAGGAGGGCAGGGACCGACAGAGGTGGAGAAAGAATAAGTAGTGATTTCTTCAAGGCAAGGGGCGTCCTGCCCAAGACTTTTGTGACATTTAGGAAAGAGAGTCTATGTTCACTGCACTTGCTGAGTGTGGCCTGGGGCTTCTGGGGCCACCTCTGCCTTTGCTTGAGAGAATTCATTGACAACACTGTAGGAAGAGTAACACAGGAGACAGACACACAGGCAGAGAGTGGATGACTTTGGGATGTGGCATTAACCCTCGAATTTAGTCAAGCTAGTCTTGCCCTGACGCCGTTCTTCCATCCTTTATATCACCTAAACAAATTATGTTCTCTTTCTTCTCCTTGGGTTATAGCTGTCTTTCAAGGGGTGCATTTAAAGTTATACAACGATGTCCTCATGGGCTGCAGATGGAGGGGCCTGGCATCCCCGGCATTACAGAAGGTCACCCCAAGGAGCAGAGTGCAGATAGAGGTTTATTGGGACTGCATGAATGTTAGAAAATCCAATCAGAAGACATGCCTTCTGACAGACCTCTAAATACAAAGAAAGGGGCTAAATGTGCACTGACCTTTTCCAAAATGTTCACCAAAGAAGACGTGGATATAGATGGCAGGCTGAGTGACCTGGAGCCCTCCGTGTGCTAAGAAGGATGCAAAGAAGGACCAGCCCTGAACTCTGGCCTTGAGGTATCCTGTAAAAGCTTTGCTAATAACTGATACATTAAGGGTGGAACTGACAAGAGTTTTGTAGCAATGTAGTGGAGAAGGTGAAAGGTGGCCCACCTAATCAAGATGTGGAAGGCAAGGCAGTCATCAGTGAACTCCGGGGGGCTGAGGCTTCCTTAGTGGAAAGAGCTGGGAGCCCTGCGCAGGCTTTATTTAGTTTAGTTTTAATAACAGAAGCAGATGGTTCTGAAGTCTAAGTGGCAGCAAATGTTATGATGTCACTGTGTTCCACTCCAGGGATGAAATAATGGATGCTTGTATGGATTCTGGGTTCCTCGTCCCTACCTGGCCCTCCCTGACTTGCTGCTTTAAGGCTGCATCAAGGCTCTCCTCCTCATTATGCACCTTCCTGTCTACAAGAGTGCCTTCATCTCTTCCTGTCTCTCCCCTTCCTAAAAGCTAAATGTTGATAAGACTTTGTGTCTAAACAGACTCAGATGTTGTGTTCAGTTTTTCTATTTCCTAAATTGTCCAATTTCATCAGACAATGACCTCAATCTAGCCTAGAATAATGAAGGCAATTATCAGTTACTTTGTTGCATGAATAAGCCCTGCTCTTACTTTGCCAACGCCCCATAAGTGTTTTCTAGAACCTCCTGCTTCCTTTGTCTGTGTCAAAATAGAGGCAAAGCCTCACAAGCCATGTAGTTAGTTACACTCCTATATGAAAGAACA
Organism: Peromyscus attwateri; assembly: GCA_902168425.1. Taxonomy (NCBI): domain Eukaryota; kingdom Metazoa; phylum Chordata; class Mammalia; order Rodentia; family Cricetidae; genus Peromyscus; species Peromyscus attwateri. The sequence goes on along the minus strand of CABHPP010112029.1, from coordinate 11,035 downwards.
GACTCAGAGATGCACATCTCCCTTGAACTAGAACAATCTATTCTGGTCAGAGGACTGCTATCACTCATTACCATGGTAATATAGGACTGCAGCGTGCACGACATGGAGTCTGTCCTTTTCTCTGACTACTGGTCATATCATGTGCCATTTGATGACACTCTTTGGATGCTGTCCTAGTTGGGGTAACTACCACTGTGATGAAACACCATGACCAAAAGCCACTTGGAGAGGAAATGGCTTATTTGGTTTACATATCCTAAATCACTGTTCATCATTGAAACAAGTCAGGACAGGTACTCAAACAGGGAAGGAACCTGAAGGCAGGAGCTAATGCAGAGGCCACGGAGGGGTGTTGCTTACTGGCTTGCTCCTCATGGCCTGCTTTCTTATAGAACCCAGGACCACCAGCCCACAGGTGGTACAGCCTACAACAGGATGAACCCTCCCCCATCAATTGCTAATTAAGAAAATGCCCTACAGACTTGTCTACAGCCAGATCTCATAGAGGCATTTTCTCAATTGAAGTTTCCTCTTCTCAGCTGACTCTAGCTTATGTCAAGTTGATATAAACTATTCAGCACAATTGAGCCTTTGTCAACTTGACACACAAGTACATCATTGTGAAGCCATAACCTTTCCTTCTTGTTAATCCCCAAGATCTCACATAAACATCAACATCACAATATAAAATATTCTAACTTTTAAAAGTCCCACAGTCTTTAAAAATTCAAACACTTAAAAGTTCAAAACTAAAATGTTTTTAAAATTTTAAAGTCTCTCAACTGTGGGCTCCTATAAAATCAAAAATACTTCCTTACATCAAGAGGGAATTTCCAGGGCACAGTCATAACCAGACCAAAACAAAACCAGTCTCCAATAGTGTAATTAACTCTATGTCCAAAGTCTGGGATGCACTCACTATTGCTTCTCCGGCTCTGCCCTCTGCAGCCCACACAGATTGTCTCCTAAGCTCCAACCAGGTCTAGTCCACGGCTACTGTGATTCTTGGTGATCATCCCATGATGCTGGCATCTCAAAAATGTTGGGGTCTTCTGCTGCAACTGGGCTGCACTTTCACCAATAGCCTCTCCTGGGCTCTCTTCGGGGACTCCAGCCCTGCCACACAGTGCCAAGCCTCTGCTGCTCTCCATGACCCCCTCATGTCTTCAAAACAAGTAACTGTAAGATGAAATAAACCCTGTCTTCTCCAAGTTGATTTTGGACATGGCATTTATCACAGCAACAGAAAGCCAACTAGAATAGATACCAAATAAGATTTGGATAAAACCCAAGTTTTCTTTTCAGCTAAAAATAAACCTTTAGTTATAAACTTGCATATAAATATAATTTTCTTGATATAAATACTTATCTAGATGGGGCCCAACACTCATCAGACTTCCTTCTAATCCTTCAGGCCTGGCCACTTTACAGGAATGTGTGCAAATCACCAACATAGTTATAAGCATGTATTCAGCTGACAGCATAACTTGAGAAAATACTGTGGCAGAAAAAGCCAAAAAAAAAAAAAAAGGCATCTTTTCAAGCCACAGTGAGACCCTTCCGCCAATCTGTCTCTCCTACAGAGTGGGAACAATCCCTAAGTTAGGTGGAAGTCCATGAAACTACAAGAGAACAGGGTGACACTTGGCAAGTGATGATGTCCAAGAAGTGTGCAGAATTGACCAGTCTCTGTACATTCCCACATGAGGCTTAGACTGTTGGGCATCTTGCCAAACATCAGCACTGGATGTCTGGAGAAGACTCACCAGCTGATGGGCACTCTCTTACACCATTCTAAGAATCATCTAATTTTAAATCACCAACAACTCTGTGATAGACTGTAACTGATCCTGTTGAAAAGACAGGGAAATGGAGACCTGGGTTGTTCATTCATCACAAACTGTGTCATAGTTAATGTCAGTTGTCAACTAGACAGAAACCTAAAGTCAGCTAGGAAGACAAGACAGAATGTCAACAGGACAATTTCCCAGTCCCATTGGCCTATGGCCATGTGTGCTGGTTAATTTTTGTATTTTGACACAAGCCAGAGTCATCTGGGAAGGGGGAAATCTCAACTGAGAAAATTCCTCCTTCAGAGTGGCCTGTAGGCATATCTGGGGATATTTTCTTGATTAATGATTGATGTGGGAGGTCCACTGGGGGCAGTGACACCCCTGGGCAGGTGGTCCTGGGTTATATAAGGAAGCAAGCCAGGGGAGCAAGCCAGTAAGCAGCATCCTCCATGGTCTCTGCTTCAGTTCCTGCCTCCAGGTTCCTGCCTTGTGTTCCTTCCCTGGCTTCCCCCAATGATGGACTGTTACCTGTAAGGCTAGCAAAGCCTTTCATCCTCAAGTTGTGTTTGGTCATAGTGTCTGTAATGGCAATAAAAAGCAGAGCATCACGTCTGCCAGGCATTTTCTTGGTTGCTAACTGACATAGAAGAGCCTCGCCCACTGTAAGTAGTGTGATCCCTAGGCAGATGGGCCTGGATGGTATGAGAAACGTACCTGAACATGAGCCTGAAGTGAGCCAGTAAGCAGCGTCCCTCCACCCCACAGTCTGCTCCAGTTCCTGCCCTCAGGTCCCTGCCTGAGTTCCTGCCTTGGCTTCCACTACTAATAAACTGTGGCCTGTAAGTGGACATAAACCACTTAGTCCCCTAAGCTGGTTTCTGTCAGTGTTTTATCACAACAAAAAAGCAAACTAGAATAAGCAGGGCCACAAAGCCATGAGGCGAGCCTACAGCCTGTGCTCTCCCCAGCTCAGCTGTGAACCAGGGTTGTTGCACGCCCTGGAAGATTCACCTGCCTTCTCTTCTTGGCAAGAGAATGCTTGCATAGCCCAGAGGATCAACACAGAATACTCTTGTTTTGTGTTTTAATGTCACCTCTGCTTTCCCAGAAGGCAATGACAGGCTAGCATGGGTGAATACACTGTGTCACTTGAGATGTGGTAAAGGCTACTTGTTCTCTGTTGTTTGCTGAGCAATGCAAGTGTTGATTAAGCCCATCTCAAAATAGTTTTACAGATTGATCAGGGAGCCATGTGCTATGGTGAAGTGACATTAGCCTAGCCCTACCTGTCACGGCTCACCTGCCCCGGCTGTGACCCTTCCTCTGTAAAACAAGTGGCATCGTTCCTGTTACACAAGGTTGTTGTTAAAATTAAAGTGAAATGCTCAATATCATTCTGGGTAAAGCACGTGCCCTCAGTAATTATGAATTAACTGTTTGGTCATTGCTCAGTTCACCATTTATAGTGAGGAAAAAAGGGTTCTACCATCTCTTACCTAAGATCTTGAAGGCAGGTGTTCTTTGAAATTCCAACTGCAGAGTTTAGAAAGGAAACTCTACCATGTGATTTCTTTGGTGGGGTCTGGGACAGTACACCCCACAAAACATAGGAATGCCTGTACCAGAGGGGATTGTGCTTTAGTGTGATAACAGTAGAGATAATCAGATGGTCCTGTCCAGTTTTGTGGGGAGTGTGTTTGCCTGAGAGTACAAATGACTAGTTGATACATTAAGTAAACACACACACACACACACACACACACACACACACGCGCACACGCACACTCACACGCACACTCACACGCACACGCACACGCACACTCACACATGCACACACATGCACATACACACATGTACATACAAGTGGGCTCCTTTCCAGAACTACATTTCAGAATTTTAGACAAGAGATTATTGCTCTTAAGCACAAAAGTTTCATTGGCCATTGTGTCCTACTCCATCCCTGCCCCCATCTATCTGCACACTAGAATGTACCTTCCTCATCTCTCTCCACACTGGGGTCAACCGCCCCCCACATCTATCTCTTCACTGGAATGAGTCTCCCAGTCTGTTTTCTCACTGGAAATAATCCCCAATCTATCTCCACACTGGAGTGAATCTCTCCCCTGATCTGTCTCCACACTGGAGTGAATCTCTCCCCTGATCTATCTCCACACTGGAGTGAATCTCTCCCCCAATCTATCTCCACACTGGAGTGAATCTCTCCCCTGATCTATCTCCACAC
>CABHPP010112028.1:0-13324 GCA_902168425.1 Peromyscus attwateri | reverse complement strand
ACACACACACACACACACACACACACACACACACACACACAGAGAGAGAGACAGAGAGACAGAGAGACAGAGACAGAGACTGAGAGAATATGAATATTTCCTGAGACCTACAGTTCCAATTATGTTGGCCCCATATCCCCATCTTGCAGCCCTTTTGGGTGTGGTTTGCCATGTTGCTACCTTTTCATCAGAGAAAACCTGTAATATGAGATTAGAGAGTAGCCATATTAGTTTCTAATATTTTGAATTCTTACTATATATCATCATTTAAAATTTATACAAATGATACAAGAATACATTCTTTTAAATAATTAAAATAATTCAAAGTTATGTCTTCTTTTATCCACACAGCTTTTTGTAATTGCTACAATTAGTCTAGTGCAAGCCTTCGGATTATATATTATATAATACATATAAAATATATATTATGTATAATGTATATATTATATATTGTATAATCTGTGGCTTTTGAAATACACACACACAGTTTGGTGTGTATTTTAAATTTCACAGAAATAGGAACACGGTGCATGTATTATGCTACGTGCCCTATGGATCTAGCCACATCTGTCTGCAGAGATCTGGCAGCATATTAGCTGTTGTGAATATTCCATGCGTGAACGGACCTCAGTTTAGTTAATTGTTTCCTTTCTGATGAGCATTTAACATTAATTCCAGGAGTTGGCTATTTTAAGCGGCACCCTGTCGAACATCCTCCTGTGTGCCTCTTTGTGCGTACCGGCAGACACCTTGCTGGCTTAGTCCTTGGAATTCCGTGCTCTGAATTTCAGGGTACGTGAGTTGCAGGTGTATGAGTGTGTGGCTTCAGTGTGCTCTTCTCCGTCGTCGTATTCCCAGAGCACACCTCTTGATGCCAGCAGTCACTTCACTCTGGTGAGTGACTATTTGCTTTGCCTCTCAGGCTACAGAAAAGACTCCTGGGGCCGGGTATGGCCTCTTTGGGTTTTAGGCATCCTGGAGCATCTGGAAGAAGGTCTGTGACCCAAATCTCTAGATACTAGACTCTCTTTTGAACCATTGACTTAGATAAAGCCATTGACTAGAATTGATTCTTCAGAAGCTTTGGGTGCTGTGAGCTCGTATGCTGTAGTACTTCCAGATGCTGTGTTCTTTGTGGGTATTAAGAAATAAGTAATAAAAAAAATCGAGTTTTTAAGATTATTATATGTGTACATGACATGCGTAGGTGTGTGTGCCATGCCATGTGTGGGGTCAGAGGACAGCTCTGTGAAGTCACTTATTTTCTCCCACCTTCATGTGGGTTCTGGGGGGTTGACTCCAAGTCACCAGACTTGGGCAGCAGCGCCTTTACCCATGGAACTATCTTGCTGGCCCCAAAACTGGGTCTTAGTTTGCATATGTTTGCTACACTTTAGTTTGAGATAGATGCTGTATTCCAGTCCCTCTTAGCTGGGGAAGAAAAAAAAATTACATGGTAATTTTTGTTTTTTTTCCTGCTCCTTGTGTATTAGCAACTTAATTTTTTATACATAGTAAACATGTTCTGTTTTATGGAATTAATGTAGGGTTTAATGACCCTTCTACTCCAGAAGGCACTGGGGAATATTAGAAAATGGAGTTTTAAGGGGCTGGAGAGATGGCTCAGTGGTTAAAGAGTGCTGGCTGCTCTTCCAGGGGACCTGAGTTCGATTCCTAGCACCTACATGGCAACTCATAATTGTCTAAACTCCAGTCCCAGGGGATTCAACACTTTCTTTTGGCTTCCATGGTTACCAGGCACAAATGTGTGCACAGCACACATGCAGACAAAACAATACATAAATATTAAAAAATTGGAAAATAAAATAAAATGGAATTTTACACTTAGTGTGTGTGTGTGTGTGTGTGTGTGTGTGTGTGTGTGCGTGTGCACATGATGTGCACACACCACAGTGTTTGTATGTGGAGGTGAGAGGACCATTCTGTGGAGTTGAAGTTGTTCTTTCTACCTTTTAAAATGGGTTCTGTGTGAATTCAGGTCACCAGGCTTGCATGGTAAGTGCCTTTACCCACTGAACCATCTTATGGACCCCAAAATGGATGTAGTGGGGAAGTGAAACATAGAGCTGCCAGGTGCTTCGGGTGCAAGGGTTACTAACCCCCGGGCCCTCTGCTGAGCATGAGAGTTTCCAGCAGTGAGAGCAAAAGAGAGCCCGCTCAGACCAGCACAGCTTCTATCCTCTCCACAAAGGGAAGCAGCTCCACACGTTCGCAGAGCTCAAAGAGGAGTCTACAGCATGAGTCCTTGTACAGGGTACAGTGCGGTACTGGGCGCGGAGAGCCGTGTCTGTGCGGTGCTTTTCTCAGAGTCACAAGTGCTGTGCACACAGACGGACGGACAGGCTCTGCAGTCCCTCTGTCTAAAGGGTTAGGGCAAAACATCTGACTGTCGTATGAATGAAAGTGTTTCCATATTCTAAAGTAATCCTTTGATTACATAAAAGAGGATAGAAACTGGGACCATTAAAATGAATAGTTTAGCACAGCTATCACTTAGTCATTCATGTTTCTGAGCATTTATTATGTGTAAAATCTAGTCCATTAAGTGCATTTGCTCATTGTGCGAACCTGCTGCAAGCCAGAAAACAAGGGGGTAGTATGGACTCATGTGAAGAGTCTCCGCCCCGCATCCTCCAAAAAACACTTTCCAAGAGATGTGGTTTTATTATTTTAATCTTAGAAAGTGGCCAATGTTGTTAAGAGCTGACATTCTTGCATGTTCTTCAGTCAATAGATAACAATGAGACATAATGAAGCAGTGTTTGTGTTGAAAAGGCTGCTTTTAAATTGTACAAAAACATCTTAAGTGGGTAAATGGCAAGATGCTGCCTTTTTATGTCAGGAGCAAGCCCTTAGTCCTCCTTTCGTGATGGTGTACAGGGGACCATTCTGTGTTTACACAGACTCTGAACTGTTGAAATATAAATTAATGGTGAATCTACCTATGGCTCATTTCAGAGTTTTTAACCAGGTGGGAGTGAAGTAAAGACATTTAAAATCACAAATTGGAATGTAGAGAACTGGTGAGAATTTGATAAGAGAGACATGACTCTTAAATCTTTTTTTCTGGAAGGCTAACAGGGTGATAAGGTACTGTTGAGGGCATGGAAAGCTTTGGAGTGATGGGTTGGCTCAGTGAATTAAGCCGGTTCCTGCATTACAGCCAGCTGGGGCAATAGCAGGCAGGATGCCCTGGGGTTGATTTGCCTCAAGAATGAACCACAGATTCCATCAGGACCCCAGAGACTTTCCTCCAGATGAATCGATCACTCCTGTTTCAGACTCAGCGGTGTGACTTGACCACTGCCACCCAGTGAAGGGAATCAAGCTGAATCCTGGGCTAGGTAGTCTGTTCTCTGTACTCACTCCAGGAACACGTTGACATCACTGAGGGCCAGGGTTTGAGAATTCTAGGGGCAATGGTGACAAAGATTGTCTCTTTAAAGTAAGCTGGGGATTGAGTCAACTTTTAATAACCTCATTTTTTTTTTCTCTGTGTGTCTGCCAGACAGGCATTTTGCTCATTCCTTTCTCTCCCGTCTGGTTTCCTAAAACACTGTTACTGTCCTGCGTACCAAATGCCAGACTCATTTGGCCAGAGACCGCCTTAAGAGTTTGATAAAAAGTGGTCAGGCAGGGGCCTGTGGCTGTTTCCGTACTGAAGAGAATCAGCAGAACTTGTTCCTAGATGCAGTAGGTCTTTGCAGTCTTGTTTCCTGTAGCTCTCTCTGTTTTCTTGACCGTAACTAGAGGTGCAGTAGCAATGGCCTTGGTCACCAGGCTAGCATTGACTGAGCTGTGTGGGCATCCTCTCCATATACAATCTTTGGTTCTTTGTTGTCCTGACCACACATCTGCCAGTGGGACACTGTTAAGACCTTCATTTTACAGGTGAGGAAACAAGGTGTGAGGGCGTCAGGTGATTGCAGGGGGTCACTCTGGTGATGGGCTGGGCCCAGATTTATGCTGGGGCTTCTGACTTTAGTCCAGGCCCTGAGGTGAGGCTTGCAGGCTGATGGTACACCGCACACTGAGCAGAGAAGGTGAGGCCAGGACCAGGGAGCTGAGGATGGAGGACTACAGAGGATGACTTCACAACCCACCTCATTCCCTTCCAGAGGGCGTTGCCAGGCTTGGGGCAGGAACTATGCTTGAGGTCAAGAGACTCAGAGCGAAGGTTTCCATAGCCTGGTAGCCCTCAGAGGACCCTCCCAATCAGCAAGTTAATGTGAGAACAGTTAGAAGGGCTAAACTTTGGGCGTCAAGCAGATTTTATTTCCTTCTTAACCCTTTGGAAAAGTGTTGACTTGTGTAATTTCAGTTGAGTTTTGCTGAGTGTTGGGAGGATGGCCGGAGCTGGCCTCAAAGAGGTCTGGTGGGTGCCAGAGTCACGCCTGGGTTCAGTCTCCAGCTTTGCCTTTCATGGCTGTGACAGGAGCAAGCTGCCTTTTCTTTCCTGTGAAAGAGGCAATGATGCTGCTAGAAGGTTATCCCAGGTCTGGTTCCAGGAAAAACAACTGTTGTGAGCCAGGTTTATAGATAAAGAAACTGAGGCTCAGGAAGACTGGCTGTCTTCTTTGCAGGGCTCCCAGTGAAGGGGCAGCAGGGTCCTTGCAGCCACACTGGAAGTTTCTGGGACCCTTTGCCATAGTGGGGTCTGCTTTCCAAGGCCATCCTGCAGATACAGCTTCCACCAGGCTGGTCCAGTCCATCTGTCTCACTGGGTAGCTTAAGTCAGCTTGTTAGAGAGGATACTGGTGACACCTGGTGAAGAATTGAATTGGGCATTCGGCCTGCTGGTCCTAGGTGGGCAGAGCCTGGACCACAGCTGCTCTTTTCAGTAGTCAAGATCTCATTTAACTGTAGCTGGGAAGATTGAATCCTCCGTGTCTGTAGCAATTGGACACTCCGAACCTTGCCCATGAAGTCTTTATGTATTACTCCGTCAGTTGAGTTGGACTCCATGGGATCAGTGGTCTCTTGTCCTATGTTTAGCCCAGGTGGGGGCCCCTTGTGAACTTTTGATTGACACATTGCTCAGAAATGGAAGGAGAGCAGTGGCAAAGTGCAACGCAGATGCCAGGGGAGCTCGCCTGAGTTGTTCTGAGATTCCTGGAGCTGAAATAATGATGCTAATGTGTGTGTCAGCCACCATGGGGCTTTCATCATCGTGCCTGGTTTCACTTTCGTGGGGTCTCGTAAGGATTTCTCACATTCTAGAGATGAGGCCGAGACATTACCTGCTCTTTCTGCCATGTTGTTTTCCTGGCATCATGGCATTTTCCCACTGCATGCCATTCAGGCCAGGCTTATACATGGACGATGTGTCTTGCCAGAGGCGGGGCTTCTGAGAGCTCAGGTGTCTAGTCTTCCCCATGGTCCCTGACCTCACCTGTGACATAGGAGTGATAATAGAGACACTTTGCCATTGAGAGAATTAAAGGCACTTTCATGTGAAATGGTAAATGCTGTCTGTCCCATTAAGTTTCTTGCACATTGAGCTTCCCTTTCCCAGGCCTTCAAAGTCTGCCCTGAGCTAATTCCCTCCCTTCCTGGGACAGTAGGGACTTTGAGAGAACGCAGGTGTGGATTTGGATCTCACTTTTGCTGTTGGTTAACTCTGTGGCTGAGCAAATAGCCTTCGCTGAGTTGAGAGGGTGGATTGGTCCTTTGTTTCACGTGGCCTGGAGTCTGGAAGAAGTCAGTAAAATTACACCCAGGTAAGCCCTAGTTTACCAAGATATTAGTTAATGGGCCAGGCATAGCTGTGGAGGGCTTTTCCCTCTTCAGTGAGGTTAAAAGTGTTTGACAGTGGCCAAGCACTTCGGAGCAGGCATCTCTTCCTACTTCCCCTTGGAAGTGCTCTAGGGTTTTAACAAATCAGCCATTGGTTAAATCCCTGTGATCTCCTGGGAGGGTTGCTTGGTCTCTCCCCCGTTCCACATGGTATGAGGAGCATGTCTCCTCCCTTTCCTCCTTCAAGGGGCTTGTTCCTGCCTCTCACTCAGGGTCTATCAACCCCAGAAAGTGTCAGGCCAGGGAGTGTGCTGACTTCGCTCACTGGCTGCTCTTTTGAGAAACTGAGGTCAGCATCTCAGAGCAGGAATCCAAGTGACTGAGAGCAGGAGGAACAAGCATGGGTGTGACTGGGGGTTGATATTCGTGTTCCACCAACGTGCCTGTGAACTGCGAGGGCCCGTGTGCTGAGACTTGCACTGTTCATAGGGGTTAGACCTGGTCCTGTATGGATTTTTCTTGTCTTCAGTATCAACAGAGTAGTGTCTAGTGTCCCCATCTTGAGGCAGATGGAGCTCTGAGGAGTTACCTGAATCACTGCTGAGAGAATCAAGCTGCAGAGAGAGTCAGTGGTCTGCTGTGTCCAGAAGTGAGTGTGAGGAATGGCCTAGAAGGTGGGGGTCCTATCACTTGGCTTTGTGTCTTTGCTCTGTAACTTCACTTTGATGTGGCACCTCTCCTCTCCCTCCCCCCCCCCCCCCACTTTCCTCCGTGGTTATACAGAGTGCAGACTCCGGTCAGATGTATGGGAAAGTATTTCATGATGTCTATGGCAGGGCATTTATGAAAGGCACTGTCCTCATTACTGTTCATTGAAGAACGCTACAGAGGAATCGCTTCAGGCCTCATCACCTCTCTAGTTTCTGTCTGAGCTACACAGGGTCCTGTGCTCCAATTGCACTCATGGGTCTCCATAATGCCGTTGCTGGTCTGGGTCCCACATGGAAGAGTTGTACTGGCTAGGGTGGTCATGGCAAAGGTTCTGGGGGAAAGTTGAGGATGCAGTCAGAGGTGGGAGCTTAGGGAGGGACTGACTAGCAGCTTAGACCTGGAGCTGCACACCCCTCTCCTACACACCCGCCCATGAGTTGCGGCTTCAGGATTTCAAAGCCAGCTGGTCTTTGAAACCTGGGCTGTTCCTTGGGCTCCTTGAGATTTGTGGAATTCACTGTGCTTCTGAAATGCAAACTACAAACAGTTTTGCCTAGTAATGGACAGGCTTACTAGCCAGGCCTCCAGGCAAGCCAGTGACATTTCCAGGCTTTGAGTGTGAACAGAGCATAGTTAATATCACATCTTCAGCCTGTTCCTCGATCTGTCTTTGTCTGTGATGAAAAACCAAACTGATGCATTTGGTCACTGCCTGAGACTGGGTTGCCATCTGAGGCTGGAGGTAACTCCAAGTGGGTCTCCACTCTTTCTGTGGGTAGTGGTTGTGCACTTGGGGTGCTGAGCTGGGGTGTTTTCTAGAGCACTGAGTGGACTAGCTCCCCAGGGGGAAGCCAAGTTATAGGTCTGTATGTATTGGCTGTGAGGCTGCTTTCCTAAATCTACCAAGACTGAACTTGTGGGCAGGGACATAATCTTCCCTTTATCATAGCTCTTCTATAGCCTCTGACTTAGTGCTTAGTAAATCACTGACCATTAATGAAGCTTCATGTCAGCAAGAGGTAACCCTGTGGTCGCTTTAATTGCTTTGACTATTTTGTTTTTTCACCGCTCCCCCACCTCCCGGCCCCCCAACCCCTTCTTTAATAACTGTGTAGTCCATGCTGGCCTTAAACTCCGGATCCTCCTACTTTAGCCTTCCAAGTGTCAGGATTGTAGATGTGTGTTACCACACTTGGCTTGCATTGACACCTCTCTCCTCTCTCTCTCCCTCCAAATCGTGTATAGCCCCGACTGGCATCTAACTTGCTACCTAGCTGAGGATGACCTTGAACTTTTGATCTTCTTGTACTTTCTCAGTGCTGAGATTCTAGCTGTGAGCCACCATGCTGGGCTTAGGCAGTGCTGAGGAGCAGACCTAGGCATTTGGGATGCTAGGCGAGCACTCCACCAACTCCACCAACTGAGATACATCTTCAGCCCCTGACTATTTTTCTTTAAGTGTGCATGCATACGTGCGTGCGTGCGTGCGTGCGTGCGTGTGTGTGTGTGTGTGTGTGTGTGTGTGTGTGTGTTGGGTATCAAACTCAGGCCATCTAGCTAGGGGGCAAGCACCCTTGCCCACTGAGCCATCTTGCAGCCCCTGATTATTTTCCTCATAGGGTCTTTGTTTCCAACTGGGAACAGTGCTGGGAATAGTAAGAGCTCTTCCCAACCCCCAGGCCCTTGGAGAGAGACTAGGATTGCCTAATGAAAACATCCAACGGTACTCAGAGCAGTCACTGTAGGACTGCACCAGTGACGTTGGACGTCATCCCGGTTACTGTGTTTCACTTTGCCCGGTTTCTGACTAGAGATGCACAGTCTGGGTTAACACCAACCTTACTCTCCAGCCAGCTCATGGAGAAACACTAGGATGTTTGCAAGAAAGTAACATCTGTCTTCAAAGAAGCGAGTCTTCCTGCTTTTGATGCTCTTAAATGGAATGTGTCAGGGGCTCTGAAGAAGGTCTTTGCTGGCATCTTGAACATGTTCTGAGGAATGGCAATAGCATCAGAATTGCGTGCTTGGCTTCCTAGGCTCACCACTTGGAAGGGAACACTTATTTACATGACTCTGGTGTGTTTATTAAACAAAACAGCCCCACTGTTTTACTGTCACACGTCTCTAAATCTGCGGTCTCATCTGCTCCAACTTTCTCCCCTGCCTGAATTTCTCGAACCCAGGCTTTTGTCTTTAAGGAAAATGCTCCATGAGCTGTTTTATTCCCTGGCAAGGTCCTCCTTCATGGTCATCCCGATGAAATGTGAGTTCGGGGACTCAGCTCTGGAGTTCTGCAGAGTGGAGGTGCCCATACTGACTCCGGCTGTTGTTGGCAGAAGTGCCGTTGCTGAGGTCGCCGGAAGGGCTCCCTGGGCTTGACTTGGAGACTGGACATTTCTGGGTGGATCTCTCCTTCACACACCCCCCTTTAAAGAAAAGTACATTTTTGATACCAGAAAAGTTAAGACAATTTTGTATTATCTGTAACAGAGTATTCCACTCTTGTTGAGTGACAGAGTACAGACTGCCTTACAAAGGCCCCTCCTTCATTTATTTTTTAATTATAAATTTATTTATTTTATAGATCCCCTCTTAGCCCTCCTCCTGCTCCCCCCCCCCAATCCCCTCCTCTGAAAAGGTAAGGCCTCCCATGGGGAGTCAGCAGAGCCTGGCACATTCAGCAGAGGCAGGTCCAAGCCCCTCCCCACTGCGTCAAGGCTGTGCAAGGTGACCCACCATAGGTAATGGGCTCCAGAAAGCCAGCTCATGCACCAGGGATGGATCCTGATTCCACTGCCAGGAGCCCCTTAAACAGACCCAGCTACACAGCCATCTTGCTTCCTCCCTCACTTATAAGGGAATATCTGACCTAAGTCATTGTCCCATAGGTAGGCTCAGATGAGCAGGACTGGCCTCCAGCATCTCACACCAGGACCTGGGGTGGAAGAGAACAGGATTAATTGTGTGGGAAGAGGACACATTCAAGCTTTCCCTTTCTTTAGATTTTTCTCTCTCTCCTCTCCCTCCCTTTTTTAAAAAAAAAATTAAGTAATCTTTTTAAAATTATTTATTTATTTGTATTTTATGTGCATTGGTGTTTTGCCTACATGTATGTCTGTGGGAGGGTGTCAGATCCCCTGGAACAGGAGTTATAGACAGTTGTGAGCTGCCTTACGGGTGCTGGGAATTGAACCTGGGTCCTTTAGAAGAGCAGCCAGTGCTCTTTAACTGCTGAGCTATCTCTCCAGCTCCCCCCCCCCCCCCCGCTTTTTAAAAAAAAAAAAACCTCACCAAGTAAGATATTCATATACAATGTTATTCACAAGTTTTAATTGTACAATCCAATTATTTTTATTATATTCACAGAACTGAGTAACCATCATCAGAATCAACCTTAAAACATTCCCACCACCCTAAACGAAAGGCGATTAGCCCTCAACCTTATAGTCTGTCCGACACCCCTTGTCCCACCTCTGCGTGTCACCTACTCTTCTTTCTGACTCTGTAGGTTTATCAGTTCTTAGTAGTTCATATAATTGGGCTCATATAATAGGTGGCCTCTTCATCTTGCATAGCATACTGTTCAGGGTTTGTCTGTTATTAGCAAGTATGTTTTTTGTGTGTATAAGTGGTGTGTATGTGTGTGTGTGTGTGTGTGTGTGTGTGTGTGTGTGTGTGTGTGTATGCATGTATGTGCTGTAGGTACATGTGTATGTAGGTGCATAGGCCCGTGGAGGGCAGAGGAGGACATTGGGTCCTGTCACTTTCTGCCTTATTCTCTGGAGATAGGCCTCTCACTGAACTTGGAGCTAGGCTGTCTGCCAGCAAGCCTCAGAGACCCTCCTCTCTTTGCTCCATGGGCTTGTGCATGAGTAGGGTCACACCCAGCTTTTTATGTGGGTTCCAGGGATTGGAACTTAGGTCCTTGTGCTTGGGTAGCCAGTGCTCTTACTCACCAAGCCATCTTATGGACATTTTTAAAAATAGAGGTTCTTATCTTAGAGTCTCACAATGGCAAAAAGGCTTTTAAGCTGCTCCGTTTCCCTGTCTGAGTGGTGCGGGAACACTTGGTTTAGAGAAGAGGGTCCTTGCCTAAGGTCATAGACTAGAAATGGGCCCAGAATTCAAGCTTCACCTTGGTGCATGACCATTCCCATCTCACTGTTTGTGGAGGTGGGAAGGTTAGATGACGCATTTAGGGAAAGAGAATTAATAGGTTCTAAACACAGTCAACCTTGAAGCATGTAGACTTCCAACTCTACACTTTTTACAAATGAGACTGACTAGAAGCACTTCCTCTCTCTCTCTCTCTCTCTCTCTCTCTCTCTCTCTCTCTCTCTCTCACACACACACACACACACACACACACACACACACACACACACATCTTGCTGTGTAGCCCAGGCCACCCTCCCAACTCCATATCTTCATGCCCTCACCTCTAGTGTGCTGGATTATGGGCAAGAAACTGCCCTGCTCAACTATGTCATTTGTTTTTAGAGAAGGGTCCTTTAGGAATCTGGTCCTTTGTTTCGAGCATACACTGCATCTGAGGATAGATTTGGACCACACCGTCCATTATCATAAAATGGTAATCATTGGTGATGAGTGGTCAAAAGAACTTAAAATGATTAACATTAAATATAAAATGCCATCAGTCCCTGGCTACCAGACAGCATGCATGTAGGCTGTTTTCATCCTCTTGGACAGCACTGGCCCCATTCACTTCTAGCATCCCATTCACCTCCACCCAGGTTGTTACCATGGCTCATAACTGCCTCTTACTTCGGTCTCATCCCCGTGGGCATGCTGCTCAGGCTTTCTTTTCATGCAGGTGCCCCTGGGCCCCTTGGCAGCCTCTCCCCTCTGCTTAGATGGCTGGTGGGTCCTATGGTGGAGATACTTCCTATGTGTGCTTTCTAGACTTGGTCACTGGTACCGAGGCAAGTGTCTGTCCTTTCAGCCAACAGATATGTGTCCCTGGCTAGATGTATGTCAACTTGACACAAGCTAGAGTCATTTGGGAAGAGGGAACCCCAGTTGAAAAAAATGTCCCACCAGATTGGTCTGTGGGCAAGCCTGTGGTACATTTTATTGATTGATGTGGGAGAGCCTAGGTCACTGTGGGCAGTACCTAGGTTCACCAAGATCACAGAAAATCATTAGTGGTGAAACCCAGGTTAGGGTCTTGGTCTGTGGTACCTTGTCATACGTACATTCCAAACACTGTGTGCTATGCTTTCGCTTTTACAAAGACTAGCACTTTTGATGCACCAACAATCAAAGCAGCTTCTTGTAGAAATAGCCTGGGCTTAGATATTAATATATTTAGCCCATACCAAGCACCATGTCCTGCTTCTAAGCCCTTCTTGGCTACTCATAATTAGAAAGTATTGAGAAATCACTCAGCGATGGCAAGATCACCAAGGTTCTTGCTTCGCTCTCTAGCCTATCTTCAGGATCTGTTTTCTGAAGGGAGGTCTGCCCTGCCCTTGGTTTTAAAGAAAGCTCCTGGAAACAAAGAGCCTTGTTGTTTTTGTGAAGGTCAGCTATCTCCACTGGACTCTGAGCCTTGAGGGCAAGGACAACATGGCCTCTCTCTCTGCTCAGGGACCGGCACGGAGTGTTCTGTTGGTGAATGTCTGTGAAAATTCTTCCTTCTGGGAGAAGTCCCATTTTGATGGGTTTCTGAGGTATGAAGTCTGTTCCCTCCATGTTTCAGAAATATCATCAATTCCAGTTTGGAAGTTGTCACCATCAGAATGGGAATTGCACATTTTGCCTTTGAACTTGATAAGAGCTGGTAAACTTGTAAGGGTAACTTTTTTGCTGGATTGGCCAGTAGGTGGACAGAGCCCAGCAAGACACCCTGTAAAGAGTCTCAGAGCAAGGAGACAGGGCAAGCACGGGGTTAGCAGAGGAATTCTGAGCTAAGAACTCAGAAATACCTTGTTTAATGGTGAAACCTGTCTGTGCTCTCCTATGAAGTGGACGACCGTTCTTTTCAAGGACGAGCTTGGCTCCAGCTGCGACAGAACACAAACCACAAGATAAACTCATGCACAAGTTTAGCCTTTGAAATGCAGTTTTATGAAGAGATCTGCACGGAAATCTTAAAAACAGGTTGAAAATGTCCTAGGTGCAGCTGGTGTACTTCCAGATTAGTTATTGAGGACAGGGCTCTAGGGACAAGATCTTGGGCAGAGATGTGACCCGGGTCAGAGCACCTGTGCAGCTCACCTCTGAAGCCTTGTTGGGGGGTTCGTCTTAATTAATTCCTTGCTCAGCACTGACCGGGGCCGAGATTCTCTATTTGGAGCAGAGGAAGTTTTTAGGCGGAATTGCTTGGCTGGCTGCCTTTGCTTTCCTTTCATATATATAGCCTGTGGATATCTGGCCTTTTCAGCCAAGGAAAATGGAAATGGTTTTAAACACTCACTTGAGCCATGACTTTCAGCTGCGTATTAATTTGCTGCTCATTCCTTGATTTTTCATATCCTCTGAGAAGCAATGATGACAAGAGGCAGGCCTCCTGGGTCCTGTGAATGGACTGAGCAGCCTGGAGCTGTGGTAGAGGCTAGAGTGTGGACTCGTGCCCCTTGGCTGACATTGGCCATAGAGCCCTCTCCTGCTCGCCCTTTCTCCTTCTTTCCCTCCATCCTTCATATGTATGAGCTTTCACTTGAGGCTTAATTTTGGGGGGAAAGTTTCTGACAACTTCTTTTGCAGGCAGTAGAGCTGTCATATCCCTTCTTGAGTCAGTAAGGAAGGACTCCAGCTGAGCATGTGAGGCTAAGTTCTTGTCCCTGCTGTCTAGGCAAGCCTCTTGGTTGATTAGGATTACGTACTTAGACCT
>CABHPP010112027.1:14956-36089 GCA_902168425.1 Peromyscus attwateri | reverse complement strand
AAATAAAATATCATCACATTTCAGCACAAATAAAATATCACCACAGGGCTTCAATTGGCTATGTAGTTTAGGATGATCTTGAACTTGTGCTCTTCCTGCCTCTGCCTCTTGAGTGCAGGGATAACCAGCCTAAGCCACTACTCCAGTATTTGCCATGCTGGGTATAGAACCCAGGGTTTGGGACATGCTAGGCAGGCACTCTACCAACTGAGCCCCAGCCTCAGCCCCCAGCCCTTCCTTCCAAATCTTCCTTTTTCTCTTTGACTCTTACCATTTCCTTCTGTGTTTTCAAATGTTACCTATGAGAGTTGATGGGATTGCAATGTCTTTGAAGGTAGGCTTCCATAGGCAGGCAGACCCCTAACTGTCAGGGCCGGGTATGGGAGAAGTCTCTGAGAGCAGGGCCTAAACAGAAAAAACTACCTGAAGGGAAGGTCTCCTCAGACCAGCAGTACCACGGGAAGGCCTGGCCCTGACTTCCTGCATCTCAGACAAGGCCCAAGAGCATCTCAGGTAGAAGATGTTCAAGCCTGTGTTCCCAGTAACAGTCGAATGAGAGAGTTCCTGCATCCAAAAGTGTCTTCTCCACAATGGCTGAAATAATCTACACATCAGGTCACTGGCTTCTCTGCTCATCACTCTACTAATGGCTCTCAGTAGTGGTACCCAGGATGAAGTCAGTGTGTTTCCCAAGGCCAATACCAAAGTCTTGTTCTGACTACTGAAACATCCATCACCTGCCTCCTTTGCACTCTGCTCCGG
The DNA here is from genome assembly GCA_902168425.1 of Peromyscus attwateri. Lineage (NCBI taxonomy): Eukaryota > Metazoa > Chordata > Mammalia > Rodentia > Cricetidae > Peromyscus > Peromyscus attwateri. The sequence continues at coordinate 35,327 of CABHPP010112027.1, read as the reverse complement.
AGATGCTGCTTCTTCTGCTCTTTGAACACAGAGCGACACCTGGCCCAGGCTCTTTGGACATCCTTTCCCTCTCTGCCAAGAACTCTCCCCTCCAAATCTTTGCTCATTTTCAATTTTTCTGTTTTTATTATATTAAATACACATTAATGGATATATGTAAATATATACTAATGGCTTATATATACCTATATATAAATAGATACTAATGAGTTTTATATGCATATATAAATATAAATATATACTAGTCGGTTATATAATATATAAATACATACTAATGTGTTATATGTAATATATAAATATATATAATGGGTAATATTTGTACATATAAATATATACTGATGAGTTTAGATATATATGTAAACATAGACTAATGAGTTATATACAAAATATAACTAAATATATATACTAATAGGTCATATAATATACAACTATATACTAATGGGTCATATAATATGTATATAAATATATACTAATGGGTTTCATGACATTTCATCCATGTATATGATGTATTTTGATCATAAACAGCCCTATGACCTCTTCTTGTGCCCCTCTGTGGTGGTCTGAATAAGAAACACCCCTCATAGGCTCACCTGCATGAACACTTGGTTCTGCATTGGTGGTACTATTTGTTGAGATTCTGGAACTTGACTGCTACCATACCTCTCCTGACATTATGGATGCTCCCTCTGGAACCGTGAGCTCAAGTAACTCTTCCTTTTATGAGCTGCTTCTGGTCATGACATTTTATCACAGGATCGGAAAAGTAGCTAATACAGCCTCTCACTCCTGGATCCCCTTCCTCTTCCCAACCAGTCCCCGTTCCTCTTCCATGCTGGGGTTCTTTAGTGTCTGTGACCCAGTGAGTTTCATTAGGACTGTTTGCAGGGGAATGGCTGAGGGCAATTTTGCTCTTTTTTGCTCCTCAAGCTGCTGCTAAGATGTCGTTTCCTCTGAAAAGTCTGTGCTGACATCTTGACCTAAGTCATCCAAGGGTAGCTGCTTTCCCTCCCATATTAGCAGTTACGTTATAGGCTACTTTAATTGTCTGTATCTTCCTCTAGACTATGGAGTCTGTGAGGGTCAGGACCTCTTTCAGGATAGCCTGGTCACACAGCAGGAGCTGGGTGAATATAAATGGGATAAATTGAATGTTCAGTCTGACCAGCCAAAGACAAAGTGGAACAAGGCTCTGGGACGGCCCAGGCCTCTTCTCTCCAGAATCCTGCTACTTATCTTGTCCATCCTTGCTTGCTAAGAACTTCAGAAAGCAGTGTCCTTTGCACATAGCAGTTAGCAAACCTTCCCACAGGCCCTGGGACCAGGCCCCTTTCTGTCACGGCTTCTACCTGTGATGGGTAATCTTGGTCATCAACTTGACTACATTTGGAATCAACTAAAACCGAAGCTCACCTGTGAGAGATTTTCTTGACTGGATCATTTGAGATGGGGAGACCCATCCTAAATCTGGGCCACCCCTTCTAGAAAAAGACATGGAAAAAGGAAGTTTTTTTTTTTTTTTTTAATTTTGCCTGCTTCACTCTTGATGGCAACTTTATCTCTCTTGTTGCTGAGGTATTCCTTTGCTGGTATTAGAACCTGCTTCTTTAGGATTCCAACAGAGACCAAAGACCAGCAGCTCTCTAGGAATCCTTTGGGACTCCTTAGGACGGCTGAGACATACATGGACTGAACAAGTATGGGATCCTTGCCCTTTCCATCAGGAGACAGCCATTGTTGGACTAGCTGGACCACAGCCTGTAAGCCACGCTAATAAAATCCATTCCATATTACATACATACACACACATATGAATATATGTATTTATTCTGTCAGTTCTGTTCTGTTAGAGAACTCTAACACAATACAGTTTCCTTCTGGGAAGCAGCCTTGACTTTCCTCTGGGCATCATCGACCCAGGCATACATTCAGTTGTCTAGATCATGTCTACCCTGGCGGTTGATACAGATTGTTAATTTGGCAGATCTAGGATCACCTAGGAGACAAACCTGTCTTTGAAGGCGTTCCTGAAGAGGGCTGACTCACCTTAATCTAAATGTGGGGGGCACCATCTCACAGGCTGGGGTTCCAGACTGAATATAGCGGGCACAGCAATCTGGTCCCCAGCATTCATTTCTCTGCTTTCTACGGCAGATACAATGTGATGTGTCACACCTGCTCCCACGCCTTCTCCGTCATGATGGACTGGACCTTCAGTGTGAGCGGAAACCCTTCCTTCCTCAGGTTGCTTTTGACAAGCATTGGTCACCGCAGTGGTAAGAGTAACTAATCCATCTAGCTGTCCTTTTATAAAAATTGGTTTGCATGTACAAATGTATGTGTACCACATGTGTGTCTGGTGCCTGAAAAAGAGATCAGAGGAGGGCATCAGATCCCCTTGAACTGGAGTCACGTGATTGAGAGCCACCATGTGGGTGTTGGAACCCAAACCTGGGTCCTCTGCAAAAGCGACAGGCGATCTTGAGTACGGAGTCATCTCTCCAGCTCTCTGATTCATCTACCTCTGGCCGTCCTCTAGGGGCAGCCATACTGGGACAGCTCCTCAGCGGCCACAAGCTCCTGGCACTCCACAAACTGCTCACCTGCCTTGTAGCAGATGACTTGCCTTTTATCTTCCCAGCTTGACTCGGAAGGAGAGGCTATAGTCAAGGATCTTTAGAGACAGGAACTGTGAAACCACTGAGCATGAGGGCATTGAAAGAACATTCCTCCCAAGTCAAGAAATAATTGGCTCCCCATCTCTTAGATTCTTATGGCAAGGATAAAATAACTATAATTTAAGAAGTACTGGGGGGCTGGAGAGATGGCTCAGCAGTTAAGAGCATTTGTGGCTCCTGCAGAGGACTGGTAGGCACATTGTGGCTCACAACACTCTGTAATTCCCATCCCAGGGGATCTTCTGCCCCCTTCTGGCCTCCACAGGCACTGCATGCACATGGTGCACAAACATGCTTGCTGGGAAAACACTCAAACACATACAATTGAAAACAAAAAAAAAAAGGGGGAAAGAAAAATAAAGAAACAGCAATAGCTTTATCAGTCATGATGGTGTGCTAAGTGGTGCTTTCTTGAAGGTGTTTCATTTTAGCTACCTGTTAGCGTCACCCGCTGAAGAGGTGAGGAAACGGAGCCTGGAGATGGATGTAAAGTTTTTTTTTTCTTTTTTTTTTTTCTAATTCATTGTGTCAGTGGTGCCGTCAGAATTATAACGTAGATAGTAATCTCTATTTGGCATACTGATTTAATTCACTTACCCACACTAACTTAAAAAGAAAAAAAAAAGCAGCCTTTATATAGAAAGTCACCCATTGTACACGCACAATTGAATGGTTTCAGAAAACTTAACGGAGTGGTAACGCTATCCCCAGCAATCCCGTTTTAGAGCGTTTCCACTACCTCAAAATGTTCCCTCACACCCATTTTTGGTGAGTCCCCACTCCTACCCCGGCCCCAGGCAAGCAATGATCTATTTTCTGTCACTGTAAATTAGCTTTTCCAGACACTTTACATAAATGAAACCAGGCTGTACCATCTTTCACTTTACTACAGAAATTCCATTTGTTTTCTGAGGCCTGTGTGGTTCAGTTCTCAACCTGCCGCTCAGAGGGGCAACATTGGAAGCACTGAACGTGGTCCCCTCTCCTTCTGCAGAAGTCTCGGGGCTTCTGAGGACACCATCCTAGGCACTGTGTAGTAGTGGAGAATCGCAAATCCTCACACATACCGATTTTTCTGTTCATTTATTTCACAAACCATATGGAACAGTCTATCTTAATCCATTGGCTTCTCCCCCAAATGGTTCCAGGAATGGCTCCATTCCTGCCTTGGTGGAGCATGCTTGTAATCCCAGCACTCAGAGGTTGGAAGAAGGAGGGTCTGGAATTTGAGGTCAGCCTGGACTGCATAGCAAGACCACACCTCCCCCCACACCCACATTAAATCAAATTTGAACTGCAAAGGGAAGTCCTAAAAATCTATTTTCAAAACGTAATGCTAAGGTCCAAAGTGAAATGAGTCAGCCTGCCCAGGCCAGTAAGAAAGCGCCTCCCTGAAGGAGAAAGTGAGGACAAGAAAATATGGGGTCAAGTCCGTTCAACTCCTGCTGCGGCACTACTCATGCGTGGCCTCCCAAAGCTTGAAAAACCATACTCTGGTCCCGGGTCCGGCTAATACTCACAGTTTTTAAGAACTTCCTGTGTACCTCGGTTTCTCTGATTTGCCACTCTCCCCCTGCCCTTTAATGCTTAGAACAGCTCTCTCAGGCTAGCAGTATTGCTAGCTTCATTTTCCAGGGCATTAGTGGTATTATAGAAGAGGAACCACAGCACAAAGTTATACAGAGTATCATTTTGGCGTTATTGCTACTATAGACCTCTAAGTATATCTGTATTGCAGGTATAGAAAGTATTATTAAGGTGCAGAAATCATTAGTACACACAGAAGTATATGGGCTGGAGTGCAGCTTCGTGGTGGAATGCTTGGCTAGTGTAATCCAACAGCGGGAAGGAAAGAGAGAGGGAGAGAGGACATTGTCAGAACTGTTACATTACAGACAGTATTAGTACAGAAATCGGCATATATGCCATTATTATAGTGTATAAATTATCAGTCCACTGATGATATCAATATTAATTTAGTATAAAAACTAGTACAGAAAAATTGTACCAGGGCTGGAAAGATGGCCCAGCAGGTAAAGGTGCTTGTTGCCAAGTCTGAAAACCTGAGTTTGATTTCCAAGAACTAATACGGTGTGAAAAAAGAACTCACTCCCACAAGCTGTCCTCATGGTACCACGGCACTCAGCCCACATGTGCTGGGTGTACACACACACACACACACACACACACACACACACACACACATATGCTCAAATAAATAAATAGGTACGTGAATAAATGTAATTAAACAACATTTTAGAGAAAGAAAAATAGTATAGGTACTGTCTCTGTTCCCTCTCCCTCCAGAAAACAGTCTTACAGACTTTGAGCTAATCTACCAGATATTTAACAGAGTTAGGGCTGGAAAGATGGCTCCACAGGTAAAGACGTTGCCAAGCCTGAGGACCCAAGTTCAACCACTGGAACACATGGTGGAAGGAGAGAACCAGCTCTCACAAGTTGTCCTTTGACCTCTACACATGCATGCACGCATGTGCACATATACTAAGTTCTTTAAAAAAAGTTTACAGCGTCAGCTGTGAAGTAGCTCCTTCCAATCATATAAAGTGAGTTGCTTGTTTGTTTGTGACAGGGTGTTAGTATGTAGCCCTGGCTGGCTTGGAACTCTCTGTGGAGACCAGGCTGGTTTCAGTCTCACAGAGATCACTCTCTCCTGAGTGTTGGGATTAAAGGCATTGGCCACCACTGACGTCACACCCATCGTGAGTTACTTTTTAACCATGGAGGGACAAACTGAACCCTACTTGCCTCTGTTAGGACTGTGAGAAACAGTCCAGTTCTGAAGGAGCAAGTACTCCAGGTACTTTCTGGTCATCCAGAGCCATGGTAAAAATGGATAACTCCCCCTGGGGAAAGTTTTCCTGCAGAAAGAGACCCTCTGAAAAGTTAGGAATGGTTGGAACAATGTTGTATTTGGCCCAAACTCAAGCAACATATATTTCTACAGCATAGATGTCTACATTAGGCTTTTCTTTTCTTGTTGCTGTGATTAAAAAACGCTGACAAGCTGGGCGGTGGTAGCTCACACCTTTAATCCCAGCACTCGGGAGGCAGAGCCAGGTGGATCTCTGTGAGTTCGAGGCCAGCCTGGTCTACAGAGTGTGATCCAGGACAGGCACCAAAACTACAGAGGAACCCTGTCTCACCCCCTCCCCCCCAATGCTGACGAATGAGGCAGATGGATCTCTGTGAGTCCTCTGTGAGGACAGCTTGGTCAACACAGCAACTTCCAGATCAGCCAGAGCTACACAGTGAGACCCTGTCTCAAAAACAAAAACAACAAACACCCCCTGTTAGTTATTTACCCTGCGAGGAAATGTCACGAAACATGACAGAATCCACTAACAAGAGTTTTATTAAGATGAAAGAGACAGACCAGTGCTCAGGCCTGTGGAAGAGACATGTGTGTGGAGAAGAAGGAGGAGGAGGAGGAGGAGGAGGAGGAGGCCTGGAATATGGCGCAGGCTTATAAAGGCTGGCTGGCGCATTCGAAAACAGGTCGATGTGGCTACTCCACGCATGTGCAGATCACATGGTTGCCTTGCGCACTTTACGCAACCATGCAAAGCCACGGGGTCCTGGTCACGCTAGATGCCTTGATCCAGCAGAAGTGTCTAGGTCCGCTGGGCATGCACAAACATGCCCAACCGTGGGGGCGTGTTGTGAATCTATCACCCCCCCCCCCAAAAAAAAGCCCACTCTGATAAAAGCAACTTAGAGGAGAAAGGGCTTATCTTGGCTCACAGTCAAAGGTCCAGTCCACCATGGCATGGAAGTCTGGGTCACAGGGTACAGTCCCTCACGGCATGGAAGTCTGGGTAGAAGGAGCGCGAAGCAGCTGGTCACATGGTGTCCACAGTCAAGAAGCAGAGAGTGATGAATACACGTTTAGCCTGTCTTTTCCACTTTATAAAATTCAAAGTCCTCTGCCCAGGCAATGGTCTCATTGATTAAAATGGGTCTTCCAGCCTTAATTAATGTAACCAAAATATCACCCACAGGCAAGCCCAGAGCCCCACCTCCCAGGTGGTTTTGGACTCGGCCAAGCTGACAGTGAACATTATCTATCACATTACTCAGTCAGCGTTGACAGTTACACTGAGTTATGTTAGCGTTGCTGGTGTTGCTGGATCCAGCCGTGAGCCCCAACTGCAGCCTCACAGGTCAGAAGGGCCACGTGAATGGCCGCGCAGCGCACAGGCCGGTACTATTTAGGAACAGCTGCTGGGGAGGGATACAGTAGAGGGCGAGCCTTTCTATGTGAGTTGGTGGGAGCCCGGAGCTGCATTCCAGGAGCTGGGAGAGGAAGGACATACCTGAAGCAGAAACAAAGGTATGTGGGGGCATCTTTCCTTAGATGCCGCTAGAGGGGCCACCAAGGAAGGAAAAGCGGTTTGTTCAGAAACGTGAGCACAGAATGGGAAGGAGAAAGTTGTCAGCACTGCGTCCTTCAAACACGCAGCACCAAACTTTACAACCAGCGTCCACCTCTCCAGAGCAAGGGAAGAACAAAAGGTTAAAAAGCCCAGCATGGCGAGATAGGGAAAATCCCGCACTCTGGAGGCAAAGGCAGGAAGACCAAGAGTTGGAGGCCAGTCTTGGCTGTGGAGTGAGTTCAAGGCCTCTCTGGGCTAGGTAGGTGTCTCAAAATTTATTTTTAAATAATTTCATTTTTTTTTCCTTCATGTGAACCCCTCTATCCGTCCAGAGGAACTTGGGTTTGCATCTTTCCTAGATTGCTTCTGCCCTTGGAATCCGTTGTAGTTCTTGCTTAAGTGAGTGTTGAAAAGTTGAGAGACAAATCCAGAAAAGAACCTCAAGAACCTGGAGTGTGTGAGAGGAGCAGAATGAGATTGGGCGGTGGGGGAGGGTCTCTGCTCTCCCTGGGTGGGATTCATGCTGGGAAGTGGGCAGGCTCCTATCTGAAAGGGGAACTCCAATCTGCCTGTACACCCAGTGTAACATCATGGTGCCTTAAGGAGGTGGAAAAGCCATGTAGGAACAAAGAACACCTAAACCCCTTTGCAGAGGAAAACCAATCAAAAATTTAAAAAAAGGAAAGCCAGCGAAACACACTTACCCCATATCAGTGAGCTGTGGCTAGACCAGATGCAGATCAAGAAAACAGGAAGGCGCTCCATCCACTTGTGTCTGGGGAGCCACAGCCCTGTGCAAGGCTGCTCAAGCAACACACCCAGGTTAGGCACCAGGCCAATGGTCTGGTGGGAAATAGTAGCTGAGGCAAGATGAGAAGGCTCATCACTTGCTCATTTGTATAGCCATTGGGCTCAGGGCCAGGAGCTGTCCCAGACTGCCTGGTGACCCTAGGGCAATTAAGAAGAATGTATAGTGTCCTAGTGTTTCTGTTGCTGTGATAAAATCCTATGGGAAAAAAGCAACTTAGGGAGGAAAGGATTTATTTCATCTTATAACTCTCAGGTCATACTCCTTCACTGAGGGAAGTCAGAGCAGGAACCTGGAGGTAAGAACTGAAGCAGAGGCCATGGAGGAATGCTGCTTGCTGGCTTGAGTCTCATAGCTTGCTCAGCCTACTTTCTTATACAACCCAGGACCACCTGCTCAGGGGTAGTACTGCCCACAGTGAGTTGGGCTCTCTCATATCAATCTTTAATTAAGAAAGTGATCCACAGAAATGCCTATACGCCGGTGTCACAGAGGCATTTTCTCAACTGAGGTTCCCTCTTCCCAGATGACCCTAGCTTGAGTTGTGTTTGTTTGATTGGAACCTCCAGCTCACTCCTGCTTGATCCAGAAAGCCCCATTCCCCCCACCCCCGACTTCTCTCTCCAAATCCTGCCCTCTTGGAGAATCCCCAACAAAGGAAAGGCATCAAAAAGCCCAGTTCCACATTCTTGGTGGCTATGGAATCTCCTGCCCTGGAGTTGCCAACAACCAAGTCCCTGCCTAAAGCATTCAGCTTTTGACCGTGTTTAGGTATAAACCCAGCTTGTGGCAGACACGTCATCGCCCCTCACCTATAAGCTATATAAGCTTCCTGCTTTAGCTCAGGCGTGAGACTTGTCTGGCCTCGATCTCTGGAACTGGAGAACTCACCTGGGAATTGCTTTGCTCAAACATACCTGTTATTTGGCTTTTTCAGTTCAACTTGATCTTGCATCAGTGGAGAAAGCTATTATCCAACCACAGAAAACCTATTATCTTGATCCTTCTCGACAGGTGGACCAGGTCCTCCAGCCACGTTGGGGGGCACTCCTCTCCCTTTATCTTTCTCTCCACCAGACACGATCAATTTTCGACTCCACCTGTTTCCCAGCTACTGCCTACAGAGATACTGGGTACCTCTTTCTGGGTCCAGGACCCCTGGGATCCCCTGCCAAGCTGTGGCCATGCCAGGGCAAGCCTGATCCATTTCCAGAGCAGAGACATTTTCTGTTCTGGGGACCTTTGTATTAGGAGACGTCCTTCCCAAAGGCTACCCCCACCCCACTGCTCAATCCCAGGCTGTCTTGGAGGATGCCTTGCCCTAGTCTTCCATCTCTGGCACAGGCTTGGAAATGAGCAACCCTGGGTCTAAATCCAATCCTCAGTCAACCCTGGGGTGTCTGCTGCAAAATGTATCCAAATTGGGGCTGCCTCACACCATATACCCAAAACAAATGGTTTGAGCTCCCTCATCCAGGATTTTTGAGCTCTGCACTCCGCGCGCACGCGCACACACACACACACACACACACACACACACACACACACACACACGCCGCTCTAGAGCCAGTGCTTAGCAGTCCAGGTTTTGTTGGCTGAAGTTATGGTGGCTCCAGGGGCCTTTTCACCCAGGAAATGACCCCCAGCCCTGCACCCTTGACTGGACTGCCTGAGTCACTGGCACCCCCACCTCTCTTCTTCCTCTTGTCTCTTCCCTGCTCTGTTTGTCTGTCTACCTGCCTCTCTCATGTCTCCACTCCGAGATGCCTTTTGTTCTTTCACTCTCCCCATTCCCCAATAAACCTCTTGCACTAACTCTTTTGTTCGTGATGTGTTCTCTTAGTGGCATGCCTTGAAAGGACCTGCCAAAAGGTACCCACTTTGCCTTTTTTACTCACTAGCCTTTTGTAGCTGAAAGTTTTCCTGTGTCCCACCCCATCCGCAGCCACTCAGACCCAAGCAAACACACACAGGCTTATATTAATTAAAACTGCTCGGCCATTAGCTCAGGCTTACTACTGACTAGCTCTTACACTTAAACTCAGCCTATTTCTGTTCATCTATATGTCGCCACATGTTCCGTGGCGTTACCTGTGTGTCATTACATGTTGCTCCCTGGACGGTGGACTGGCATCTCCTGACTCAGATTTCTGCTTCCCAGCATTCTCCTTGTCTGCTTATCCCGCCTATACTTCCTGCCTGGCTATTGGCCAATCAGTGTTTTATTAAACCAATGTACAAAAGCATTATCCCACAGCAGCCTTTCCTGGTGCTTGATCTGGCCATGCTGGGATCCTACCTGCCTGCTCTACCTGCAACAGGTCCTATCTCTATTTGTTTCTGTCTGCTCTTCCACCCTACCATGCTGGGATCCTACCCACCTACTCTGCTCACCATGATCCAGCCTCCCCAGTGGGAGCCAAGGTCCTGGCTACCCATTTCATTTCTCAGTCATCACCAGATATTAGAAAGAAACTAAAAAAGGCTGAGGATGGTCCCTGAACCCCTATACAGGAGTTGATGAAAATAGCTTTTAAGGTTTTTAACGCCAGAGAGGAGGCAGCTGAATCTTCCTGGCAGGCTGGGCTGCAACAGAAGGCTATGCTCCAAGTTCACACCTTGGCAGCTGCCCTGAGGCCATCGGTACTCCCACAGAGGGAACAAGAGACATCCACAAAGCTCCATCCTGCCAGGGCCCAGCCAAAGTTAACTCTGCCAGGGGCCTGCCTCAAATGCGGCCAGGAAGGCCTCTGGTTCATTCCTCCTGCCAGACTTGTGCCAAGGCCAACCTTCAGGGAACCCTCCAGATATGCCAGCCTTTGCACCAGCTCCAAGGACATCAACCAGGCGAGGACTGGCAGGTTGACTTCACCCATATGCCCACTCATAAAAGGTTCCACTATCTCCTAACTCTTGTTGACACCTTTACAGGATGGAAGAGGCATTCCCCACCTCCAGGGAAACAGCAAGTGTGGTGGCTCAGGTAATCCTTGAACACATCATCCCTCGATTTGGCATGCCACAGACCATCCGAATGGACAATGGCTCAACTTTCACTTCCAGGGTCATGGAACTCATGTCTGAAGCCCTCAACAACTCCATATCCCTTACCACCCACAATCCTCCAGGAAGATTGAGAAGGCCAATGAACTTGTCAAACAACAATGCACCAAGCTCTCTATTGAACTCAGGATGTCTTGGACCTCCCTCCTCCCCATTGCCCTTACCTGCCTCCAGGCCACTGCTGTCCTACAGGCCTGAGCCCTTTTGAGCTCCTTTATGGAAGGCTGTTCCTCCTCAACCACCACCTTCCAGCCCAAGCTCCTGGGACATCAGTGCTGGTACCACCTCTTCAGGCTCAAGCAGGCACCTACCCAGGATGAATGGTCTGTCCAACAACCAGGACCCTCCACCCTCTGGTTTTCCAGAATGTCCTGATGAGGGACCATGATGGTCAAGCCTATTTGCTCTTGAGTCTTGCTCATTCACCTCTGTCTCTTTTGTCTTTTTGGCGGTGTTTTTCCCCTCAAAATGTTCATACCTTTTAACCCAAAGCCATAGCCTTTGCTATGACACCAAGGTGTAAATCTATTCCAACTGTCTTAACAGACACCTGCATGTTCCTGGGGGAAAAGTGCTGCTACTGTATCGACAAATCTGGCCTGGTAGAAACTAATACCGAGTCATTCCACAAGTTGTCTGAAGAACTTTGCCAATACAACCAGGGTACATCTCCATTCCATTCTTTCTGGCAATCTTCACTCTTCCCATGGCTAGCCCTGTTCATAGGGCCAGTGGCAATAATCTATTTTATCCCCCTAGCAATTTGCCTTCTCCGCTTCCTCCAGGAACTGATTCATGAGGTCTCCAGGGTGGCAGTTAACCAAATTCTTCTTCACCCATACATACCTCCTGCTGAGTATGAGCCCACCGACTCCCGACTCCCCATCCCCACATCCACATTGTCCCGTGCCAACAAGAAGTAGCCAGATTTGAATCAGGGCCTATATACCCAAAAAGGTCAGGATGTTCAGTTGGAACCTCCAGCTCACTCCTGCTTGATCAAGAAGCCCCATTCCTGTCTCTCTCCAAACCTTGCCCTCTCAGAGAATCTCCAACAAAGGGAAGGCACCAAAAAGCCCAGTTCCTCATTCTTGGCGGCTATGGCAGCTCCTCCCCTGAAGTTGCCAACAAACCAAGTCCCTGCCTAACGTGCTCAGCTTTTGACCATACTTGGGCACAAACCCAGCTTGTGGTGGACGCATCATCACCCCTCGCCTACAACCTATATAAGCTTCCTGCTTTAGTTCGAACATGTGACTTCTCTGGCCTCGATCTCTGGGACCAGAGAGCTCACCTGGGAATTGCTTTGCTCAAATAAGCCTGTTCTTTTACTATTTCAATTTGGCTTGATCTGGCTTACTGCATCGGCAGAGAAACGTATTACAGGAAACCTATTTGTGTTAACATAGAAACTGGCCAGCACGCAGAGTGCTCAGATGGGCATGGGAGAGCTCACTAAATTTAGGGAGTGGTTGGGATATGGACTTAACTGATTGCTCACAAAGAGAAAGTGACCACCTCTTGTCAAAGCCTCAAAACTAAATCAAAACATCATTAAAAAAAAAAATCACACCGGGTGGTGGTGGCACAGGCCTTCAATCCCAGCACTCGGGAGGCAGAACTGGGCGGACCTCTGTGAGTTCGAGGCCAGCCTGGTCTACAGAGTAAGATCCAGGCAGGCACCAAAGCTACACAGAGAAACCCTGTCTCGAAAAACCATTAAAAAAAAAGTAAGAAATCTCGACAATATGGCTGCCTGAACAAGACCAGAACAATGACAACACCAGTTAACACGCAATGTAGATGGAGGACATTTCATAGGGGTCTGCTTCAAGGCAATTAATGACTGGCGAGAGAGGGAGAATTAGTCTTCCCCAGGGATGAGCCCCCTAATTGATTATCTAATACCAACCAGTCAGCCCTAAAACATATACACACACACCACACTCAGGTGACTTAGCAGGTTGTATTTATATATTTATTTCTAACAATAATAATGAAAGAAAAAGAGGCCATGAATTGGAGGGAAGGAACTGGGAGGGACTGAAGAGAGGAGATGGAGGGGGTGGGAAATGGTGTAATTATATTTCAATAAAAATAAAATAAATCTAAAAATTTTCGTCAGTTGTTGTGACATATACCTGTGATCCCATCACTCAGGAGAGTGAGTCTGAAGAAAGGAAGAGAGTTCAAGGTCAGTTTGGGCAATGTAGCAGAACTCTAGTTCAAATGAAATACAACATTCTGTGAACAGAAATTAGTAGCACATTTCTTTCTTTTAGGTGAACTAAACCAGTGAAAACACAGACGTGTCCCTACTTTAGTCTGAAGTTGCAGACCCCCAAGGCATCCTCTGTGGCTTCTTTAACACAAAGCCTTTGTGAGCCCCTGAGAGCTGGCTGTCCCCATTGGCCACCAGAAGCTGTTTGCAGATTTTGGTAGTTCAGATGTTCTTAAGAGGGTTCACGCACTTAGATCTTCTAGAAACAGCCAATGTACCCAAGATCAGCTTTTCTCTTTTAGTGTATGTGTGTGATGTACATGTATAAGAGTATGTAGATGCATGCATCCATGCATGCACATGCAGAGAGAAGGATGTTAGGTGTCCCCTAAAGTTGACTAATCAGCACATCTTGGGGATCTGTCTCCACCCTTCAATTGTGAGGTCACAGACACATGTGGCGATGCCCAACTTTTTGTGAGTGCTGGGAATTTGAACTTCAGCCTTTGTGCTTGTGCAGCAAACGCTTCCACCCACAGAACCAGCCCCCAGAGCCTGGCTCATTCTTTGTTTGGTTGTTTTGTTTTTGTTTTTGAGACAGGGTTTCTCTGTGTAGCTTTGGTGCCTGTCCTGGAACTCTCTCTGTAGACCAAGTTGGCCTCAAACTCACAGAGATCCACCTGTCTCTGCCTCCTGAGTACTGGGATTAAAGGTGTGTGCCATCACTACCCAGTTCATTATTTTAAAAATATTCATTTTATGTGTATGTGTTTGTGTCTCAGTGAATGTTTACACAACATATGTGTGCATGCCTGAGGAAGTAGGAAGAGGCATTGGATCTCCAGGAACTTCAGTTCCTGATGTGAGCCTCCATGTGGGGTGCTCAGAACTGAACCTGGGTCCTCTGAAAGAGCAATAGATGCCCTTTACCCCAGAGTCAGCCTTCTGGTCCTTGATTTCTCCTTTTTATCAGTTCTGGGCCTCAGTCCTTGGAGTGGTGTCACTCACAGTTAGATTAGTATTCCCATCTCAATTAATACAGTCTGGAAACTCCTCACAGACATGCCCAGTGGTGTCTCCTGGAGTCTGTCAGGTTGACAATCAATATTAAGCATAAAGGAAGTGGTCTCAGAAAGTGTTAGTGAGGACATGCAGACAGAACCTGGGACAGAAGAGGAACAAAGAGCCGAGAGTCATATCACCACCGTGGGCTACCAGGACTCAGTCCTGCACGGTGGTGTGGGGAGGTGGCTATTCAGAAGCCTTTGTGCCACAGCTTCACCATTGTCTTGCCCAGAGGGAGAGGAGACGGGGCTTTTTGTCTGGCTTGGCTGAGGGATGATCAGTAGGAATCGGTCTCCCCGGTTTTGACTCTGTGGCTCAGTCACAGTGTCGACAATCTCCTGTGGCCTGGAGTAAGCTCTCTGGCCGAGAAGCAGTGGGATCCACTGAGTGAAGCCTGAATATGGCAGAAACAGACCATGGCAGAGAGGGAACGCAGATGTGAGCTGAGGGCATGCAGGGTGGGATGGCAATACTGGCGACAATCCCTCCTAAGAGCCCCTGATAACATCTTGTCCCTTCCCAGCTCTCTCTAGACCTCCTTCCTCCTCGCTGATAAATAGTGCTTCCTCTGTACCAGGCACCAGGCACCTGGTAAACTTTTGAATCTGCGTTACAAAGCCAGTTTCTATTAGCTGTGATCCTTAGAGGACTTGGAATCATTCTCAAGCATACACAGTTGAGTTTGGAAATGTAGCTAAGTTGGTACGCTGCTTGCCTACCACACATAAAGTCCTGAATTTTACCCCTAGCATCAAATAAAACCTGGTGTGGGGGTGTATACTACCAAGCGCTTGGGAGATGGAAGCAGGAACAGGAAGATCAAAGTTCACTGCAGTCCTTGGCTACATCATCAATTTGAGGCTAGCCTGGACTGCATAAGATTCCATCAAAAAATAAATGAATGCCCGAACTGGGCTGTCTTAATATATCATTATGCCGGAAATGACATCTTTTGCAGCTATTTGAACCTATGGTGAACGTTTTTAGATGCTGACTTAAAAATATACGAAGGGGAACACAGCTTTTCAAAATTCATCCTTCGAATAAAGCAGCCAAAGGTTTTCTAAGCCACCATCCTAGACTTCTGCTCATCTTCACTGGGGATATGCCCAGGATGGATAATGAGGTGATGGAGGCTGGGCAGGGTCGTGGTGAGATAGTTACAGCACGTCCGTGGTTTCTCTGCAAGGATCTTGGAGAATAAATTTTAAAAAGGAAAATCAAACTGAAGGATGCTATAGATAGAAAGTGAGTTCAGCTTTTGGAATATCCAGATGGATGTGCGCTGAGTATCCAGGCTGCGTTTGGCAGCCCAAGTATACTGATTCAGTCCCTCTCGGGTCCGGATGCTGAGTCAGTGGCTCAGAGACATCCCACCCCACCGTCCCCTATTATATTTGCTTGTGTTTCTTAATGTTGTCTCTTCAAATTCTTAAGGATCAAAATTACTCTGTATTAGCTCCCCGACCCCCACCCCAAAGACTCAAAGACCCATTTTACCTCAAAGACATTCAGCAGACCAACCGTGTTTTCTCTTCTATAGAATGCAACGAACATCATGACATGAATATCACTGTGTAAATACATTGGGAGGTCATGGTCAGCCACGAGGTCCCTCTAAGCCTGTATAGATAGACCAACACTAAACAGTGACGATGGAAAATTGAGAGGCTGAGAATATAGCTCAGTTGGTAGATCATTTACCTAGCATGCCCAAGGCCCTGAGTTAGAACCCTAGTATTGTGTAAGCTGGGCATGGTGGTTTGTGGGGGGGTGTGCATGTATATGGGGGGCATGTATGTGCCAGCCTCAGATGTCATTCTTCAGTCGCTATCTTTTTTTTTTTTTTTTTTTGAGGCATGGTCTCTCCCTGGGACCCAGGTCTTACTGATTAGACTAGGCTGGCTAGCCAGGAAGCTTGAGTGACCTTGTTCCACATCCTCAGTGCTGGGATTACAAGCACTCACCCATGCACCTAGCTTTTTACATGGGTGCTAGAGACTGAACTTGGGTTCTAAGTGGCAGGCACTTTCCCAACTGATCTGTTCCCCAACCCTTCCATCCTCTTCCTATGGGAGGCACACACATGCTCCTTCCTGATCTCTTCCAGATCTCAAAGTGTGCACTACATAACTTACTACTTTATTGTTCTTTCGTTGATATCCAGTGGTTTCTTGGCTTTGTGTCTATCCAAAAGAAACAGTGCTCACTAGCACTGGCTGCTCTTCCAGAGGTCGGTTTCCAGCACCCACCTGGAGCATCTCACAACCACCTGTAACTCTAGCCGTAGGGGATCTGATGCCCTCTTCTGGACTCCTTGGGCACCTGATTGCACATATGCATATATATGCACATAATTAAAACATAACACTAAACCTTAAAAACAACAAATAATGCCGGATGGTGGTGGCGCACGCCTTTAATCTCAGCACTCGGGAGGCAGAGGCAGGCGGATCTCTGTGAGTTTGAGGCCAGCCTGGGTTACAGAGTGAGTTCCAGGAAAGGCGCAAAGCTACACAGAGAAACCCTGTCTCAAAAAACCAACCAACCAACCAAACAAACAAACAAAAACAAAAACATTCAAACAAGAAAACATCTCCACCGAGTGAAATGAGAGCCTGTTCACAGGTAGGAACCACACCACTTTAATATATTCTAAGTTTCATTATTTTATCTCCCCTATCCCTCCCGCCCCCGGCCCCCACCTGCCTGCCCGGAGCTGGGCTCAGAGAAAGTACTTTGTGTTTGCTTGATTGATTCTTAGCCTACCCGAAATGATGGCCTAGAGAATCCATTGCAGGATAAAAATGGAGACTCGTTCCTTAGGGACTGCCCACTAAGAAGCAGAGCAAACATGTTCCTGCTGGGAAATTGAGATCCAAAAGGCAATACAAGCAGGGAAGCATTGCTTACCTGCAGATTTTATGCTGATTGGCGATTCCTGTAATGCCTTTATAAGTGTATGTGACAAGGACAAAGTTTTAGCTGCAGCGGCGTGGTGACCCTACGTAGGTGGGAGACAGCCTTCTGTGGGTTTATTATGCTCTGTCCTCCCTCCTGCAGTTGTGAGAATTAACTCCATTGTCTATAGAATTAAACAGCTCTTAACTCTCTTGGCTGAGGCAAGCAAAACCGCCAGTGATTATTCTGGGGGCTTTCTTAAATGAGGACAGACGAGTTTGATGCAAAAACCAAACAAACACATCTCATGCCGAATAGCGATTACATATTGCCGCCTACAGAGTAAGAACCTAGAAAGAAGTTTTTAGATTTTTTTTTTTTTTTTTTTTTTTTTTTACTTTTTAGACTTCTACATTTTGTCTATGTATATGTATAAGTGGGTGCTCATGGAGGCCAGAAGAGGGCATCAGATTCCTTCAGAGCTGAAGTTACAGACGGCTGTAAGCCGTCAAACATGGGTGCTGGGAACCAAACTCAGGTACTCATCAAGAGCAACAATATGCTCTCTTATCCACTAAGCCATCTCTCCAGCCCGGAAATTTCCCTTGTGTTTTGTTTCTACATTTTTAATCTCATTTCTCCCCAGGGCTTCATATGACTTATTGTGCAGTAAAATTACTAATTTCTTATAAATTTCAAACAGAATGTATCTTGTTAGGGTTTCTATTGCTGTGAAGAAATACCACGGCCATGGCAATTCTTATAAAGGAAAACATTTCATTGGGGTGGCTTACATTTTCAGAGGTTCAGTCCATTATCATCATGGTGGGACATGGTGGCGTGCAGGCAGATGTGGTGCTGGAGAAGGAGCTGAGAGTCCTACATCTTGCAGGCAACAGGAAGTGGTCCGAGACACTGGGCAATATCTTGGGCAAATATGAGACCTTAAAGCCCGCCTCCACCATGACACACTTCCTCCAACAAGACCACACCTAGTCCAATACCTCCTAATAGTGCCACTTCCTTTGGGAGCCATTTTCTTTGAAACCACCACATTGTATGGTAAGTTGACTTTCTTCTATGACACAAAATTCTAGATGCTTTTCCATGAGTCTAAGGGCCGGGGCTCCTAAATTAGAACCATTGTTTCTCACAAAGAGGCCTCTGCTCTTCTAGTTGGGGACAGGCTCTTGCCACGCTGCCTAACCTGCTCTACAACCCCTGGGCTCAAGCACTCCTTCTGCCTCAGCCTTTCAAGCAGCTGAGATTGCAGGTATGTGTGACCATACAATCAAAACCAAGGCTATTGAAGCCTGAGCTCCGTCAAGGTCCAGTGCCATTAATTCTCCAGGTCAGAACTTATCAGATGTTAATGTGAACAGGCATTAGATACTACAATTCTGTAGGACCAGATGGGGTCAAGAAGGTGCATAAGCCTTAGATGGCCAAGCTTTCAAGGCAGGGCAAGCTAGGGAAGACCAGACTGGAGAGGGTGTGTAGGAAGGCTGGCCAAGAGCCATGTCCGGGCTGCTGCCGGCTGAGCCCAGCCTGCTTCCACTCTGGAGCCCCTCCTGAGTTGTTCCCTCTCTTCTGAATTGGCAGTGTGTAGATGAACCGTCTTATTAAATAAGAAACACAGAGCCAATTGCAGAGTTAAAAGCCCAAGAGGTCAGAGCAATAGCTAAGAGCTAAAAACCTTTTCTTACCCTTCCTGCCACTGCCGTCCTTCCCCTCTGAAAGAGGCCTACTTCCTGTGTGTCTGTCCTTTTATTGACTTTCTGTTCTGCCTTCTCATTGGTTGTAAACCCAACCACATGACTTCCTCGTCACTGCCTGTCTATACAGACCTCCAGGTCTTCTAAGGCTGGTACTGAGATTAAAGGCATGTGTCTCCAATGCTGGCTGTATCCTTGAACACACAGAGATCCGCCTAGCTCTGCCTTCCAAGTGCTGATTAAAGGTGTGCGCCACCAGCAGTCTAGTCCCTGCTTGTAACTGTGATTTTGACCCTGACACCTTCCTGCCTGGATCTCGTATTTGGCCGAAAGCTAGAGTCTTTGGTCCTGTCAAAGGTGTTTTGCAGGGTTTTGTTTTATTAAGACAGGGTTTCACTGTGCAGCTCAGACTGGCCCAGAACTCTAATTCCTCCTACCAGATACTCCTGAATGCTGGGATTATAGACATGTACCATCATTTCCTGAGTCAACCTTGAGGTCGTTAAACTATTATCCTTGAAGACAGACTTTCTAACCCATCAAATCTATCTATCTATCTATCTATCTATCTATCTATCTATCTACCTATCATCTATCTATCTACCTACAACATCTATCTTGATGTTGCTGACCAGAAAGGGAAAAGAAAGTTCAATGTGACCAAATCTTCATAAGGAAAATATGGCAAATGCACACAGCCTGGCACATAACAGCTATTCAATCCATGTTGTTGTTGTTGTTGTTGTTGTTTTGGTTTTTCAAGAGAGGGATTCTCTGAGACAGCTCTGACTGTCTTGGAACTCACTCTGTAGACCAGGCTGGCCTGGAACTCACAGAGATCTACCTGCCTTTGCTGGGATTAAAGGCATGCACAACCACTGTCTGGCATATTCAATGCGTTCTTATGATTATGGCTTTTATTAAACTAAATTCACATTACATCAGTTTCATGGCATTTAATATGTTTACATCTCTATGTGGTTCCAAAACAATGCATACATGTATTTTTTAATTATTACATTTTGTTTATATCTACTTTTTTTCTTTTTCTTTTTTTTTTCTTTTTTTTTTTTTTTTCCTGAGAGAGGGTTTCTTTGTGTAACAGCCCTGGGTATTCTGGAACTCACTTTGTAGACCAGGTTGGCCTTAAGCTCACAGAGTTCCACCTGCCTCTGCCTCCCAAGTGCTGGGATTAAAGGTGTGCACCACCACTGCCTGACTGTTTATATCTATTTATTGAGAGAGAGGGAGAGAGAGAGAGAATTTACTCTTACAGTATATATAACTCAGGTCTGTCTGGAATTCAGTGTGTACTTGAACTTGTGACCCTCTTGTCTCAGCTTCTGGAATGCTGGGATTCCAGGTAAGTACCCCTCAGCCTGGCTTCATCACCACGGAATTACTGGTCTTCTTTCAACTATATACACAGGCTTTCTTTCTTTCAATCTTTTCCTGGTTTTCTTTCTCTCTCTCTTTCTTTTCCTTCCTTCCTTCCTTCCTTCCTTCCTTCCTTCCTTCCTTCCTTC
>CABHPP010112027.1:0-14946 GCA_902168425.1 Peromyscus attwateri | reverse complement strand
TTCCTTCCTTCCTTCCTTCCTTCCTTCCTTCCTTCCTTCCTTCCTTCCTTCCTTCCTCCCTCCCTCCCTCCCTCCCTCCCTCCCTCTCTCCCTCCCTTCCTTCCTTTCTTTCTTTTTTCTTTTTGTTTTGTTTTGTGTTTTTCAAGACAGGGTTTCTCTGTGTAGCCCTGGCTGTCCTGGAACTCACTCTGTAGACCAGGCTGGCCTTGAACTCACAGAGACCCACCTGCCTCTGCCTCCAGAGTGCTGGGATTAAATGCATGCGCCACTACCGCCTGGCCTTTTTCTGGTTTTTAATTATGTCTTTCCTTCTTTTCTTTTCCTAATTAGTGCTGGAGACTGAACCCAGGTCCACAAGCATGCGAAACATGCACTCTATCACTGAGCTACACCCTAGTCCTTAGTTCATGGTTCTTGACCTGACTGGTTCCCCTTTCTTTGCCACAGGGCTTGGTTCTGGGCCCCAACTGCTTCGTGTGCACATCTTCCCTACACGACAACATCTGCTCTCCGGCGTCAAGGTCCTCATCTGCTAAGGCCACTGAATGGCTAGCCTCTGCTCACCTCTCTTGTGGTGTCAAGGTCCTCATCTGCTAAGGCCACTGAATGGCTAGCCTCTGCTCACCTCTCTTCCAAGCCTGAGAGTCGTCATCGCAGCTGCCTTCTCCATGTTTCTTCCTGTCTGCTCAGGGAGGGTTGTGGTTAGTCTCGTCAACTTGATGGGATTTAGAACTCTCAGATGTGTATGAGGGTGTTTCCAGAAGGTGTGACTGGAGAGAGAAGGCTGGATGTGGGCTCCATCCCATGGACTGGTGTCCCAGGCTGAATAAAAAGTGAAAATGAGTGGAGTGACAGCATCCATCTCTCTTTGCGTGCTGCCTGTGGATGCAATGTGACCAGTCACCTCTTGTCGCCATGCCTTCCTTCCTGTCCTGGCTGCCTTAATTGTCAGCTTGACACAGCCTACAGTCATCTGAGAGGAGAAGGCTCAGTTGAGGAATTTCCTCCATCAGATTGGCCTGTGGGGGATTGTCTTGATTCTCAGTTGATGAAGGAGGGTCTCGCCCGCTGTGGGTAGTGTCATCCCTAGATAAGTGGTCCTAGGCTGTAAAAGAAAGGTAACTAAGCATGAGCCTAGCGTGAGCCAGCAAGCAGTGTTCCTCCACGGTTTCTGCTCCTGCTCGAGTGCCTTCTCCGACTGCCCTCAATGGATGAACTGCAAACCGGAAGTTGTAAGCCAAATAAACCCTTTCCTCACTTAGGTTGCTTTAGTGGGGTATTTTGACATAGTGGCAACAAATTAAAAACCGTATACCTAAAGTGTTGTGATAGTTCATGTTGTCAACTTGACAGGATCTGGAATCACGGAGAGACAAGTCTCCAGGTACATCTTGAGGGACTACCTAGCCTCTGGGCAGGTCCGTGGGGGTTATGATGATTGAGGTGGGAAGATACATCCTAAAAGTGGGTGGCGCCATTCCCTGGGCTTGGACGGAGTAAAGATGAGGAAGCAAGCTGACATAAACGCCCCTCACTCTCTGCTGCTTCCTGACTGCTCCAAGCTCCGGCTGCCTCAGCTTCCCAGGCATGATAGGTTATATTCTTGAACCATGAACCAAAATAAATCCTTTCTTCCTGAAGTTGCTTTTGTTAGGTGTATTTTTACAGGAACACATTAAGAAACTAAGACAATCATATACTCCACATGTCCAAAGCTGCTCTACCCACAGAGTCCTCCACTTCATAAGTGACTCTGTGATTTACCCAGGTGCTCATGTTAAAATAAGACACTTCTCTCCCTAACACATCACAAGTTTGGTTATCTCGTCCTCTACATCTCTAGTCTCCTTTGACCTCCCCTGTAAATATAAGCCAAGCCATCATCATACCCCACAAAAGCAGCTTGAGACTCATTCACCTGCTCTAGGAATTCATTCTCCAAACAACCCCCAGAGTAAACCGGACACTCCCTAATAATGAGAGAAAGAGGGACCGAGTACCGTATATATTTGACCATAGTGAGGAGATTCAGTTCTGTCAGAAAGTTCTTAGATGGCTTAGTGGTAGATACATAAAGGACTAAGCAGAGAGAGAGAGAGAGAGAGAGAGAGAGAGAGAGAGAGAGAGAGTAGGTATTGCCATATGGGTGTGGGTATACATGCAGGTGTAGATGTATGCATGTACGGCATGTATATGGAAGCCAAGGGACAACCTCACATATTTGTCCTCGGGAATCTTTCATTTGAGACAGGATCCCTTATTGGACTGGAAGTTTACCAAGTAAGCCAGGCTAGCTGGCCAGTGAGCTTTCAGGGAGACCCAATCCTACCAGGGTCTCCACTTCCCATCTTGCCATCACTGGGTTACAAACACATGCCGATATGCAGATTTCTATGTAGGTTCTAGAGATACAAACTCAGGTCTCCATGCTTTGGAAATAAGTGAATTACTGACTGAACCATCTGCTTAGCCCCAGAGCAATTTTTAATGCCAAGAGTTTGAGAAAAAGATAGGCAATCATACTTGACTCAGCTGTGAACAATAGTCATGATATAAAAACAGTGCTGATAATTGGTTTAATCAAAAATCATTTGTCACTATACTGAGAAGGTTAAGGAGAGAGAAGTGTGTGCGGCCAAAGGTAGGCTGAGCCTGGCAGACAGTGAGACTCTCATCTCATCGTCTCTGGTAGGAGACCCATAGGGATGTATAATCAGGAGAGATCAAGAAACATCAGTACCAGCATGTCTGGCTTTATAACTGAGTACATGTATTTCTTTGATGCAAGAAAAATGAAAAGAAACAAAATTTAGAGTAATGAGGGGGAAATCAGAGAGCATTTAAAAAGAACATGCACTTAGTATTTGAAATTCCCGTTATTAATTCAAGAACCTATCACTTTCTTTCTTCTTTGGACACAGTTTCTGCATCTCTGTCTCCTGCTGACTCCAAATGTGCAGGTCACCGACCACACTTCCACTCAACAATGGCACTAGGAAACATTTTTTTAAAAGAAGAATTAAGACACTACTTTAAAAGCTAATTCGGTTCAAAAGTACATAAACTCATCAACTACAAAGCAAATCATTCCAAATATGTTTTTAACAACTTCCTGACAGTAAGAATGAAGATATGGTTTTAATGTCAGCTTTAGCTGATTAGAGATAGAAAAGCCTAGGTAAAACCTATTTTATTAATATAAAAATAATTTTCCAGATACAAAGAACATTCACTTAAAGTCTTATTTTTTTCTCTGTCTATGGAACAATCACATGAATTTTATAGCAGGGAGAAAGACAAATGCTTTCACTCTAGTTAGCTATTTACAATCACTTTGAATGTCAAAGACATCTTTTCTTTTTCCATAATTTTAGATGATTAAAATAATTATCCACTGAAGCGCATTGCATGATTTATAATGTGGTAGATTCCAGAACTCCAAGTTGAAGACTGAGGTTCAAACCTTCAAACTCTCACTGACTCGGTAATCTTTTTTTTTAAATTTATTTTATTTTATTTTACAATATAATTCAACTTTACATATCAGCCATAAATTCCCCCGTTCTCCCCCCTCCCACCCCGCCCCCCTCCCCCGACTTGGTGATCTTAAGCAGATTTTCCAGTCTGTTTGGGACTCAGTTTCCTCCTTAGGTAGGAGGGATACAGTAGTCACTCTGTAGCCTTCCCATGGAGATTGCATTTGGGGTGTGCGTGTGAAGGGTAGGGTACAGGCAAGAGCAGATCACAGGATTTTTTTTAAAAAAAAAGATTTATTACTATGATATTTCAAAATTACATGTGTGTATGTGTGTCTGGCAGGCAGAAGAGCTATGTGTACATGGGTGCAATTGCCTGAAGAGGCCAGAAGAAGGCATCCTTTCCCTAGGGTTCAGTGTTACAGGTGGCTGTGAGCCTCCTATGTGGGTGTTGCTAACCAAACTCTGGTCCTCTGCAAGAACAGTAAGGCTCTTAACTACTGAGCCATTTCTCCAGCCCTGACCATAATGTCTTTGACTGTATTATTTGACTGATTGGTTGATTATTTGTGTGTGTGTGTGTGTGTGTGTGTGTGTGTGTGTGTGTGTGTGAGAGAGAGAGAGAGAGAGAGAGAGAGAGAGGGAGAGAAGGAGAGAGAGAGAGAGAAGGAGAGAGAGGGAGACAGAAAGGTGGGTGGTCTGGGACTTGAACCCAGATCACTAGACTTGGTGGTAAGAGTCTCTACTCTGTGAGCCATCTTGTCAACCATTCCCTTCACCCACCCACCGTTTTTTGTTGCTGTTGTTTGTTTTAAGACAGGGTCTTTTGTAGCGCAGGGCCTCAAACTCACGATGTAACCAGGGATGATCTTGAACTCCTGATTCTCCTACCTGCACCTCCTTCGTGCTGGACTACAGGTATAAACCACCAGGCTTGGCTTGAGGTCACATCCTAAGGAGGGCGCCACAGGAAGCGTGAAAAACAGTGTAAGGCAGTGATCGAGCTGTGTGGTGCAGTCAGTGTGGATCATAGTGAGAGTTTAGAAAGGCTGCTTGGGGCAGACTTGTCCCAAAGGGTGTCTGGTACCCAACTGACAATCCAGATGTTGTAAAGTGAGCTATGTGATGGTCTAGACCTAAAATGAATGGAATTTGAGGCAGAATGGATGGATGGTCAGGGTAAAAAAAAAAAAAAAAAAAAAGGGCTTAGTGAATTTTGAGTAGGGAGGAGTTTGTGTGGCAAGAGTTCAGAGTTCAGAAAGAGTGACAAGGGACACTAGATAAATCTATTCATTTATTTGTTTGATGTAACACAGGCTGGCTTCAAATTCATTATGTAGCCAAGGATGATCCTCCTGCCTCTAACTCCTAAGTGCTGAGATTACAGGAATGCCCCACCAGGCCTGGCTTACTAGGTAGATTTAGAGAGCAGAGATTGTTAGATTCTGAATGCTATAGTAGAGAATTTTGGAAGTTGGGTATGGTGGTGAATACCTGTAATCCCAGTACTCGGTTGGCTATGGCAGGAGGCTACTGAAAGTTGGAGGGCTGTCGGGACCAGCCGACCTGTTGAACAGTACCTCAATAGGGGAGTGAGCATTAAGAAAGAGACAAGAGACAATAGAATTGGGAGGGCTCTCAGTGAATACTGCAGCAGCCCCAAATTTATTTCTCATAGCTTTTTTATACCCAAAGTAAGGGAGGGCAAAAGACTTCCTTACCATGGTTCAAGAAACAAACAAGTGTAAACACCTCCTTAATTCTCAAAACATCTAGTAACCACGCCTTTGGCCGAACATCCTGTTATTCAGCCTTGAGGAGCAAAGACAAGCTTGAACTCTCTGACCTTCAGTCAAGATGGAATCAAGCCACAAGCTAGATTTACTGTGGGCTCCCACAAAGGGGTGCCTGAGTTTCATAGTGAGACCCTGTCTCAAAAAGTTTTTATTTTTTTAAAAAAAAGGATTTTGATTTTGTTTGAGGTAAGAAACTGCAAACTAGTTTAAGCAGAGGCTTGGATTCTAAACTTACAGTGAATTACCAATAATTTTGTAAATGTCACTGAGACCTTCATACAAGAAGGGCTTGATTTTTTAAGGATGAGAATCATCATATTCTGTCTTCTAGATAAACTAAAGCCATTGACTCAGGCTTAATTAGGCTTTCACTCTTCTGATTGGATTTGTAGTCAGGGAAAGCTACGTGCCCATTCTAGTATAGGAGATTAGGGTGGCAGTTTGATCAGGACCAGGCCTTCTTCTGATGCTGAGAAGTAGGCAGGCAAGACCTCAAAGGGCAGAGCCTGTGCCATGTGTGGGCACTGGGGAGCTGTGTATTTTGTCCTGGTGATTATGAGAACAAGCCACACACCCAAAAGCACAGAAAGGCAACTGATAATAACTGGCAAGAGCCCCTGCTGCCACATGCATCCTCAGAGATACCCACTGTGGGGAAGGATGATGCTAGCTGGCAGTGGGAGAGGGATGATGGGAGAGAGATGCTAACCCATCACCTCCTCAGCACCAAATGCACAGTAACACCGAGCCCCTCCCTTTGCAGTGCTGGGGATTGAACTCAGGGCCATCCTGCATGCCTAATATATGTCCACCCCCCCCCCCACCTTTTGAGTCAGAAGCTCACAGGCTCCTGTATCCTAGGTGACCTTGAAGTGTCCATGAGCTTCAGATCCCTCTGCCTTCACCTTCTAACTGCTGGGACTACAGGAATGAATCAGCACAGTTTATGCACTGCTGAGGATAAAACCAGGGCTTTGCGTGTGCTCTGTAAGCAATCTAACAACTGAGCTCCAACCCTAACATCCTCTGCACCCCTTTTGGGGGTATGGTCTTGCTGTGTAGCCCAGGCTGGCCTTATACTTGCACCAAAGTAGCAAGAATCCCCCCCTAACCTCTCTGCTGGGGTTACAGGCATGTGCCACTGTGTCTAGATTCCCTCTCCCTTTTTAAGGGCCTTGTTAGGTTCTTAATTCAACGGAATCATGTAAGTGGGGCAGGAAGGATTGAGGTTTTTTTTAAGGCAGGAATTGTTCTTGAGAAGAGAAGCTTTGGAAGAGAGTCAAAAGTTACCCAGGGTACATACGGAGAGCGGCACCTATGTCTGTCTCGGACATTGACAGTCATCCACTCACAAGGCAGAGTTGACTCTAGGCTGTGGCTGACAGCAGACAGGTAGGCAAGTAAGGATAAGAAGAGTGAGTCATGCAGACTCATGGCCAAACTCTCTCTCCATATGACGGACGGAATTGTTGAGTATCATAGTATTTGTTACATAGTCACTATGCAGACAAGGGCTGGGGAGAAAACGATCATCATAAAATTCTTACATTGGGCATGATAAGTAATACAATAAGTAATAATGGAAGTGTTTCTTTTCGTGACTCACCGCCTCTGATCTCCAGTAGGGCCCTACCTATGAGGCAGGCACCATGTTATCCTCTGTTTGAAGATGAGGACTTGGAGTCAAAGAGGGGCTAATCGACTTGCTGCAGCACAGACAGATAGCTAGTGATACCTTCACAGCATGACTTCCCTCAGGGCAAAGAAGAAAATGCCATCTCAGTATTTATGTTTCCAAGGAGAAGCAAAAAGCTATTCCTGAGTCCACAGTGACCATAGCTTATTGTATGACTATATGGGGTTCAGTGCCTCCTGGGGAATCCTACAGCCCATTGCTTGCCTGGGACATATATATGGACTCCTGAAGACAAGTTCAGTGAATTCAAATATTGGGCAAAGCAATTATAACTGAAAGTTATGTTTTTAAGAGTAACCTGTATACTATTGATTTTATTTTCTTTTTAGTGAGAGATCTGCATTATCTTTTTTCTTTGGAGAGAAAGAGTCTCATGAGAGCCAGGCTGGTTTTGAACTCACTATGTATTTGAAGTTGACCTTGAACTCCTTATGTACCTGCCTCTACCTCCTAAGTGCTAGGTTAGCAGGCTTGTACCACCATGACTATCTTATATTGTCTATTATGGTTATCTGTATATCTATCTATCTATCTATCTATCTATCTATCTATCTATTAACCTACCTATATAATCTATCTATTTATCTGTGTGTCTTAGGGTTTCTATTGCTGTGATGAAATAATAACAAAAAACAGCTTGGGGAGGAAATGCTTTATTTGTCTTACACTTCCACATTGTAGTTCTTTATTGAAGGAAGTCAGGGCAAGAACTCAAGCAAGGTAAGAACCTGGAGGCAGGAGCTGATGCAGGAGCTAGGGAGGAGTGCTACTTACTGGCTCGTTCACCTTGCTTTCTTATAGAACCTAGGACCACCAGCTCAGGGATGGCCCCCACACACAATGGGTTAGGTCCTCCCACATCAATCACTAATTAAGAAGATGCTCTTGCCTACAGCCCAATCTTATGGAGGCATTTTCTCAATTGAGGTTCTTTCCTCTCAGATGACTCTAGCTTGTGTCAAGTTGGCATAAAACTAGCCAGCATACTTGGTATCTTTATACCATCTACCATCTATTGATCATCTATCTATTATCTATCTATCTATCTATCTATCTATCTATCTATCTATCTATCTATCTATCTATCATCTATCTATTTATCTATCTTTATAATTCTAATCTTCTATCTGTCTCATCTATCTATTATCTATCTATCTTTATCTTACTAATCTGTCTCATTTTCTATCATTTATCTATCTCTATGGTCTATCTATCTGTCTTCATCTATCTAATCTTCTATGTATCTGTCTCATATGTTAACCTATCATCTCTGTCTGTCTGTCTATATCTATCTGTCTATCTATCTATCTATCTCTCTATCATCTATAAGTTTATTTATTGTTGGAGATTGTATCCATGGCTTTCACACATTAGGCAAGTGTTCTACTATTGAGTTCTACACCAAGCTAGCCCTGTTAAGATTTTTATGAAGTTCCATATGCCTTTTACTAGGCAGAATGTACATTTTTCATTTTCATTTCTTGAGAAAATTTCCCCTGTAGCCCAGGCTGACTTTGAACTCCCTAGATAGCTGAGAATAACTTTAAACTCCTGATCCTGGTGCCTCTATTTCCCAGGGGCTGGAATGACAGGCATGAGCCACTAATCTCCACTCCTGCCATGCTAAAGATGGCTCCCCAGGGTTTGTGCTTGTTAGGGAGTGCTCTACCAACTGAGCAACACCCTCAGCTCATCATTCCATTTTATTCTTGAGCAAATTATCTCTGAGTTCTCCTACCTATGAATGTCCAACAGGAGTGACAGATGGTGTAAGACCTTGTCGTCTAGACTGTGGTGCCAAGACCCATCCAAGAATACCTCAAGACTGGGCTGGACTAAGTGAGCACAACACCAAACTGTTAGAAGTAGGGGGCTGTCCCTCAGTTGCTTGTCTTCTGAAAGCTGTTGGAAAGAGGAAGAAAAGGTTTCCAAAATCAATATGCAATGGAAATTTCTATCATGTTCCCTTGTGGGAAACTGAATTTAGGATGAATGCATTTTGTTATGAACTTATTTTAGAATTTCTGGCCACAAATGCTTGTGGAAAAACATCTTTATCTCTGTAGCAAGTCATATTATGCTATCTTGAGTCTCAGTTGTGAGTTATTTAAACACACCCGAGGCTGAATTTGCCCTCTTTACACCAGCAATTATGTAAGTTAAGACATAAATACCCCAAAGAAGGATCTTCCCAATAGTTTATGCTTTTTTTGGCTGTGCTCTGCTTAGTTGTTGCTTAAAAAATACTTGTGAAATGGCTGGATAGTAATAATGCATGCATAAAACATAATTGAGAGAATTAGCTTAGACAGGAAGGGCAGCTATTAGTGAAACAACTAGTCAATTACAGTATTGTCAAATATATAAATATCCATTCAGAGGAAAAATGAACGTCCTTTGAGTTGTAATTATCAAAAAGGAAAAATAGAAAAACCGTAACATAAAGAATAGCATGTGTTGGGTTAATTAGTTGTCAAGCCAAAGTTTTAAGAGAATAATGTCCCAAAGTTTGAATTCCCACTTTGCTGAGGTGGGGAGTGGGATGTCTTGTAACTGCTGGAGGATTTAATTTTTTATTTTATTTAATTTTTTTACATTTTTTTTTTGTTTGTGTGTGTGCGCACTTGAAAGTATGTGGAGGTCAGAGGACATCAACCTACTAGGGTTATTTTCCCCTTCCTTACACTGTGGTAATGACCTAAAAAGTGACCAGCAGGTTCAGGGAACATTGCAGAAGAGAGGTAGATGGGGTGTAAGAGCTGTAGAGTGGGGAGGGGTACTGTGAAATGCATTTTCTGCATGGCATGGATGGGCACCCATAAACCCACAGTAGCTAAGGTTACCTGCACAAGATCTGTGGGTCCAATTAATGAAGTAGATGGCATTAATGAAAACATGGGGCTGGAGAGATGGTTCAACAGTTAAGAGCAGTGACCACTCTTCTGGAGACCCAGGTTTGAGTCCCAGCACCCACATGGTGGTTCACAACCATCTGTAACTCCTGTTTCAGGTGACCTGACTCCTTTTTCTGACCTGTTTAGGGCGCCTGGCATGAGTGTGCTGCACACACATGGATGCAGGCAATACATCCATACATATAAAACCATTAAAAACAACTCAGAAGAGGCTATGAAGGTTGGAAGTGCACAGGCTGGGATTGAAGGGGAGTTGGAAGGGGGGTTGTGAGTGGAGAGAATAAGAGGCATTGTATGTATTTATGAAATTGTCAAAGAATAAATAAAAGACTCAAGAGACAAAACATAGTCAATGGTGGCCAGGCATGGTGGCACACATATGTAGTCTCAGGAATCAAAAGGTTAAGGGGTGAATTTTGGGCACGCCTGATGTCTTAGTTTGTTTTCTGCTGCTGTGATAAACAGCATGACCAAAAGCAGCTTGAGGAAGAAATGATGTATTTCAGCTATCATGAGGAGAAGTCAGGGCAGGAACTCAAAGCAGGAAACTGGAGGCAGGAACTGAAGCAGAGGCCATGGAGGAATGCTGCTTACTGGCTTTTTCCCCAGGGCTTGCTCAGCTACTTATCTTATACAACTCAGTACTGTTTGCTTAGGGGTGACACCACCCACAGTGGGCTGGGCCCTCCTCCATCAATCGTCAATCAGGAAAATGCCCCACAGATTTGCCTATAGGCCAGTCTATTAGACAAACCCTGGATTGGCATTCCTTCCTCCTAGATGACTCTAGCTTTTGTCAAGTTGGCAAAAAAAATCCAACCAGCACACCTGGTTTACATAGCGAGACACTGTCTCAAAAAACACGTGAAGAGTGACCAATGTCTTCCTTGCCTTTCTCCACTGCTGAGACTTCCTTAACTCCCAGGCATCTGACAACGATTCATGAAGGTCACCTGTGAACCTTTTTGTCCATGCCCTCTCTGACACGGTCCCAACCCCCACATCACTAGTTTTCCCTCACTGTTCCATGTGGAAAACTTTTCTTCCTTGTTCCCATGTGCGACCATTCCTAACAGGGCGATAGTTTGGCCCCTTGTTACTAGGGATAAGCGGCTTGTGACATGACCTAGAGCTCTGGATGCCTGAGGAGTTACACTGCTGAGAAAGCCTAGGATAAGACAAGCAGCAATCCTATATATCCATCTTTGAACTCATCCTGTTGTTTTTGGCTCATCTGCTTTACAGTCTTTCTCCCCCCCCCTTTTTTTTTTTTTACTCTAAGACAGGGTTTCCTCTGTGTGTAGCTCTAACTGTCCTGGAACTCATTCTGTAGACCAAGCTGCCTCTGCCTCCCAAGTGCTGGGAAGAAAGGCATGTGCCACCACCACCTGGCTCTGCTTTACATTTTTACAAATATCATTTTTAAATATTTTTGTTTTTTGGTTTATTTTTTTATTTTTATTTTTATTTTTTTTGAGACAGGGTTTCTCTGTGTAGGCTGGCTTCAAACTCACAGAGATCCACCTGCTTCTGCCTCCCAAGTGCTGGGATTAAAGGCATGCACCACCACTGCCCGGCTAAAAATATTTTTGAACTTTTTTTATTTATTATTTTTATGTGTATGGGTGTTTTAACCTACACGTATGTCTGTGCACCACATGCATGCATGCCCACAGAGGCCAGAAGAGGGCAGCAGAGTCCCGGGACTGGAGTTACAGATGGTTGTGAGCTGCTATGTGGATGCTGGGAATTGAACTTGGATCCTTTGGAAGATCGGCCTGTGCTCTTAACTACTGAGCCATCTCTCCAGCTTCACTTTTGACCAACCTGGGCCATGAACGATGTTTAAAATTTCGTTGTATTCATGTGTGTGTGGTGTGCATGCATATATGCGTAGTCCCAGATGTGTGGACATAGGGATGTCAAAGATTGACGTTGGGTGTCTCCCTTGATCACTCTCCACCTCATTTTTTGAGGCAGGGTCTCTCACCGATCCCAGAGCTTGCCGTCCTGGCTAGTCTAGCTAGTGGGCTTGCTTCTGGGATCCTCTGTCTCTTACCTCCTGAATGCTGGAATTACAGGCAACCACCATGACCACTCAGCTTTGTAAGAAGGTTCTAGGAGCCTGAATTCTGGTCCTCATACTTGCATGGCAAGCACTTTATACACTGGGCCATCTGCCCAGCCTGTTCTTCGTCTTTGCTAGTTGTATCTGCATGCTGGCCAGTTTGGTATCCTGTTCATTACATCTTCTGCATCAGTGTCAAGCCAGGACGTTAACTCAGAACAATGTTACGTTAAAAGCAAACTCCCTGAAATGCCTGGCCTCGAAGGCTGGACAAATTATTTCTATTCTATGACTGGCTGGCGACTGATATTATAATACCAAGCTTGTAAGACTATTTTCTTTTTTATTAATCTTTAAAAATCCATTTATTTATCTGTTTGTGTGTTGGGTGTGTGTGTGTATGTGCCAGGGTACAAGTGTCAAGTTCAGAGAGCAGATTACAGGAGTCAGTTCTGTCCTCCATCATGTGGGTCCCAGGGATCCAGCTCGTGTCTCAGGCTTGGCTGCAAAAGCCTTTACCTACTGAGCTTTCGGTGATAAAACCATTTTACAGTTGTAGTCCATCGTGAAGGGAAGTCAAGTCGGGTTTTCTTTCCTTGATAAAATCATTCTTAGTAATAATCTCTGCCAGCATATAATAATTTGTGATCACTCATGGATTGGTAATTAAAGTAACACAAGAAAAAAAATCCATTTCCTATAATGAGTTACAAAAGAATCCATTTCCTTATAACAAGTTACAAAATTTCCAAATTTTCCAATTATGGAAAATTGAGTACTTGATTGAAATTTACCTTACAGGTGTGTAAAAGGGTGGGAAGAAACTAGAGGAAGCTTAAATTGTTGTGCGCTCAATTTTGACCCTTGAGGATTAAAAACAGATTTCCTGAGAGGAGAAAAGGGGTTGGGGTGGGGAGAAGTGAGAAGTCACAGGCTGATTTGGGATCGCTTTGAAATCCGAGGACTGGTATTGCAGCATCAAGGTTTTTATTTTGTTTTGCTTAATTAAGTGAATCTTCTTTATTTGTTGTTTTCTTAGAGACAGACAGGCTCACTCTGCACCCCAGGGTAACCTGGCTAGGCTGGCCTTGAACTGTGGCAGCCTTCCTCCCTCAGTCTCTTGACTGCTGGATTTACAAGCATGGGCTGCCCTGCCTCACAAGTGAATCCTTAAAAATTTGGTGTCTTATGTTAATCTGTATGATTTTTTTCTAAAAGAAGTTAAGTAAGGGTTTGTGTGCGCTTCGGACAAAACCCCCACACCTCCCGCATATTTTTTCTCCCAGAGTGTGCAGAGGTTTTGTGGTAAATAAAGTTATACTTTGAAGGCTTGTCAGGAGGGACAACTCCCTCTATTCTACCAGTGCTTCATTCCCTCGCCTTCCTAGGACCTTGAATCCTTGACTAGTAGGGGTGTGGTGGGATGAAGCAGGATAGGGAGGGAGTGGAGTGGGAAGGAAGGAGGGAGGAGGAACCAGAGGCAGACAGAGCCAGACTGTCCCGTGAGTGTCTGAAAGGCACGCCCTACACTGGGAGGCAGCCTGTGGGAACAGGTATTTGAGCCATCTGTGGCCTCACTGTGATGGGTGCCGGCACTTCATGGTAAGGGCTGTGTTTTTCCAGACACTGTGGCACTGTCCACCTTTTTGAGACGGGGTCTCTCATTGACTTCGAACTCACCCAGAAAGCTAGGCTGAATGACCAATGAGTCCTGACCTACCTGCCTATCTCTGCTTCCCTAGCTCTTGAGTTACAAGTGCACACCAAATTCCCATGTCTGCCTTTACCATATTTATTTATTTTGTGCATGTGTGGGAGCCTGCATGAGGCTATATGTGCACTACATGAGTGTTGACTTTTTTTTTTAAATGTGGGTTCTGAGGATAGAACGCAAGTCCTCATGCCTGTAAGGCAAGTACTTTATCGACTGAGTTATCTCCTTATCCTCCTCAAACGTATCTTAAATGGTGGAAATTCCCAGAGATCCTTCTGCCATAGCATTGAATCCAACACGCATTTACCGACTGTGTATCAGGTGCTATGGAAAGAAAAATCATCACATAAAGGAGCAATATTAGGTCAGATCTCTCTGAGACAGTACTCAAAGCCATGACCCTCTTGGTTACCAGGTTCTTTTTACATGTGTCTAATTAATGTATTTTAGGCTGTAATGACCAGGAGAAGAGCAGAATCCTCTCCCCTTCTCCTCCTCCATCTTCATCTTCTCCATTTCGCCTTAGCGATAAAGCATAGTTTCTAACACTTGGCAGACATTCAAGAAACACTGTTGACTGAATGAATGCTATATTCATTAGCTGTGTGTTCGTGTATCCGTGTGTGTGTGTGTGTGTGTGTGTGTGTGTGTGTGTGTGTGTGTGTGTGTGTTGGGGGACTTATTGCTCTACAGGCGAGGAAATTGCAGAACACCCAAGACCACACACAAATGACTACATGATCGAGGATTCCAAGACCAGACCTGTCCAAGTGGCTGCATAGCCCGAGTTCTTCCCAGTTTCCCCTGAACTGGGGGGCTGGGAGGGCTAGGGGGCCGCTAGACGGGAGCACCTGCCCCGGGTAAGCTCAGTGCCTCTACGTAAGAGCTATGAACCAGACGCAGTGAGGCGGGCAAAGGTAGGATCCCCCACTCCGCTTAAATCCCACCCACGGAGAGGAAGCATAATTGTGAGTGGATCCTGCTGAGAATCCAACACCGATGGGAAGGAGGGCAGAGATAGGACTCTCTGGGAGCTCGACAGAAGGTAGGAGGGATGGGATGAAAAACAGTGTAGCTAGCATTCTTCCCGGGGTCCTGTCTCTTGGGCCGATATGCGGGAGGCACGGTGATTCCCTCATAGACACCGGAGGGTCGCCTGGAGGGTTCCATCACCTGTGCAGGTGGGGCGAAGGAGGGAGCTGTTTACCAGACTGTGGTCTCACCCCTAACTTCTCTTCAGTTTGAGGTGGAGAGTGCGGATAACTATTTTGGTGGGAATCA
>CABHPP010112026.1:11885-57081 GCA_902168425.1 Peromyscus attwateri | reverse complement strand
CCTCTAGAAGCCCCAGGTAATAGAGACAGCCCAAAAGATGCAGAAGTGCAGGCCTGCCAGCACCGAACATGTCAGCTCCATGGATCCGAGTTTGAACTTCAGCCTTCAGAATTGGAAAACAGAGAATATGTGTTGCTCTGATCCTCAATGTTTGCAGAGATTTCCTAGAGAAACAGGAACATGGTGGAGTTTTTTACTTTTATTAATTTTTTATTTATATAGTATTTAATCTAAATTATTTTTCTACTCTTCACATTTTCTTCAGTAGTTTATTGTCAGTTTTCTCTGGGTAACTAAGCAGTTTTAAAAATGTCCTTTTCTTTGTTGGCTGAGAGTGAAAGCTAATGATGTCTTTCCCCTACTGCGTATTTTTGACACTATTGACTAAAGCTAGGTGGCCAGAACTTTGCCAGTTCATTTCCAGGTCCTCATTCCTCCATTACATTTCATTGGCTTATGTTTTTGCATTTAAAATACCAAAATCAACCAACTGAACAAACAAACCCAAAATCCACCTGCTTGCCATCCAACAAATGGGCTAATGAAATGAACAAATGGTTCAAAAGAGAAAGCCCATCCAGGAAGAGCAAGTTAAAAACCTACTTTGAGATATCACTTCACCAGTCAGAATGGCTGTCATCCAGAAATCTGACAAACGCTAGTTGTAAGGAAAGCAGAGCCCTTATCCATCACAGTGGGGAATAAAGCAGTATGGCCTTTATGGAAGTCATAATGGAGGTACCTCAAAAATTAAAGAGAGAATTAACATGTTATACAGGTATGCCATTCCTGAGCGTATACCCACAGGACTTCACATCTGATCACAGAGATACTTTCGTACCCATGTCCAATTTCCAATAGTAAAGAAATGGAGCTAGCCTAGATGTCCATCAACAAGTGAATATATAATGAAAATACCAATATACATGATGGAATTTTATTCAGCCGTAAAGAAAAATAAATTTAGGAAATTTGCAAAAAAAAAAAAAGGATGAATCTAGAAAATGTAAAATAAAGTGAGGTGGCTCAAATTGGAAAGATAAAATAAAACAACACAGAAACCATTTGCTTTCTCTCTTCTACATAGTTTCTGCTTTGTAATATATACATGCATGTTTATTAATCACCACAAATATGGATAAAAGCTAAAAACCTTTCTAGGGAACTCAAAGAAAAATTCTAAGGAAATGGTTGGAGTGCAGAAGGGCAGGCACATGGGACATGAAGCTGGATGAGAGAAGGCAGGGAAGCTACAGATGAGAGAAGGGTGTGGAGGCAGGACAGGGGTAAATGGAGAGAGGAATCTATTCCAATACACATTGTTTGAAAAAGCCATGCTGTTATTCAGTAACTTGTCTGTTACTTAAAAGTGATCAGGCCTGAAAAATGTACATACACGTAACATTGTATAGACTGAACAGGTTTTTTGAAAGACAATAGGACAATAAGAAAACAGAATCTTTTTTGTCCAGGTGAAAGAAGACTCTTTATTTCTTTTGTAATTTTAAATTTTTAATAACTTCATTTTCTCCCTTTCCTTTCTTTGTCCCAATCCTTCCTATACACTACCCATTGTTCTCATTAAAATCCATATCTGCTTTTTCTTTAATTGTTGTTTTACATAGAGAGAAAGAGAGAGAGAGAGAGAGAGAGAGAGAGAGAGAGAGAGAGATTGTTACTTATATGTATACTTTCACGATCCTAGAGCCACAGTAGACCCCCTGCTGTGACAAGGCAAACTATCTCCTTGCTTGTCTCACACGGTTGACACAGACTGACAAGCTTGTCTCATGAAGTCGACACAGACTGACAAACAAAAAATATAAATGGGATGCAATTTGGCTCCCCTGAGCAATAAGAGAGTCTGGCCTGCTGCCGTGTGACAGAGATTCTTTGAACTGGAGAACAATAGACTACAAAAGATAACCTCAAGCACTTATGTTAATCCCCAAATTTACACTATGGTCGCACTGCATTGATAGCATCATCTACTTTGCTGTTATCATGCTTTTACAATGGCGCTTACCTTTCTTAGGAAATGGATCATATTGACTCACAGATGTATACCCCAGCTCAATGGTATTTATATATAATTATATCCAATAAATAGCTCTTTATATTTCTATGGTGATATTTTATTTGTGGTGAAATGTGCTTTTATTTGTATGTTAATAAATAAAGTTGCCTGGGGATCAGAGCTAAGAGCAAGCCATTAAGCAGAAGTCTGGTAGTGGTAGCACACACCCTTAATTGGATCACATGGCAGCCAAAGTCTCTGTGTGTTCAAGGACACAGCCAGCATGATAACGCATGCCTTTAATCCCAGTACTAACCACAGAGACCTGGAGATCTGTATAGACAGGCAGTGACAAGGAAGTCATGTGGTTGGGTTTAGAAACAATGAGAAGGCAGAACAGAAAGGCCATAAAAAGACAGGACACAGGAAGAAGGTCTCTCTCTGAGGTGAAGGATGGCAGCGAGTGGTAAGTTAAGGTGGTCTTAGCTTTTGGCTACTGCTCTTATCTCTGGGCTTTTAACTCTTATTTTGGTTCTTTTTCTTATTTAATAAAACTGTTTAGAATTTCATCTGCATTTGGCACCCGATGTGGCAAGAATTCATTAAAAACCGTTGGTGGTTACGCCCCTGCTCTGCCTGGCTCGCCAGGGCTCAGCCAGAGTTTACAGGCCCCAGGCTTGGCCATAGTTACCGGTCTGGCTGCACGTGTTCAGAGCTGCACTCAACTGTACCTGTAGCAGCTACATGCAGCTGCAGCTAGAGCTGCTTGAGACTGAATCACCAACTCACCTGTTGGAGATTAAGGAAGCCAGAGCTCAGGCTCAAATTGGCTCAAGCAGGAGCACATGGCTGGATTTCAGCTTTTAGCCAGAATGTGTGACTATGTTTTCTTTCTTTCTTTCTTTCTTTCTTTCTTTCTTTCTTTCTTTCTTTCTTTCTTTCTGTCTCTCTCTCTCTCTCTCTCTCTCTCTCTCTGTCTTTGGATTCCTATCTTAGATGCTAGGTAGCTGTTTTGAAACTCCCTCAGATTTCTACTGTTCTATGCAGACTTGGTAAGTCAATTAAGATATCAGATATTTTAAATGGAAAAACTCCTTAAAAGAGAAAAAATTTTCCACATTAAAAAAAAAATGGGTATTATCTGTACAATAGAAGGAAACCGGTCTTTGTTTGATAAAACTTTAGGCAGTCTGAAAATGGAACAATTATATGAGAAGACTAATGTTGATGGGATGTACATTACACCAATTACGCACATTATTACTTTACTTATTCTTATTTTACAATTTAAAAAGATAGTCAATTCAAGTGCCAGGATAAAAAGATTTAGAAAAACCTGTTAAAAGAATTATAGAGAAATTCAGACTCAGACAGAAGAATTTAAGGGTGAAATTATTTCAGGATTGGATTATAAGGTTACAGAGAGAAAGCCTGTTTTCAAACTGAAAGAGTTAAACATGAGAAAGAGGAATGAGTACCAGTCCCAGGCCCCCAAACAGTTATCCTCAGCAGAAATATTCTTGTGATATTTCTTGTGGCATCCTGTAGCCTCAGCAGAATAATCTTGTGACATTATCTGGGTCTAGCAGAACATCCTGTGGCTATTTTAGGAAGAAAGACAGCCCCCATGGAAAGTCCCCAAGTCTGTACTCCCCCTCCCCGGTGCTGATCTTTAAACTAGCCAATTGTGTATTGCCCCGAATGCTACGCTAATTTTGTGGTTTTTGCCTTTAAAAGATGCCTGCAATTATTGTTCGGGGCTCCTCTCACTGAATAGTGCAGAGGGCCCGTTTGCGCAAATGATCAATAAAAGCCTCTTGCTGATTGCATCAACTGGTCTGGAGTCCGGGTTTATGGGGCGCCCACCGGTGAGGGTAGTGCTCTGAGTCTGGGGTCTATCACAAACAATCAAACTTAATTTATCTGGTAACCATACAGCAGCTACCTGGTCAAATGAATATACAAAATAATTGCACTCCAATTGAAATGTTAGATTTAAGAAGGTTTAAGGAGGCAATAGTATCTTATGGCATGCATTCCTCATTTCTAAAGCAAATGTTAAACTCCTGGTCAACTGGTAATAGAATTATTCCTCAGGACTGGAAAGAGCTGGTAAATGCTGTCCTGAGGCTAAAACCATAGAAAGTCAATGGAGGGCTAGAGGTGTGGAAATCTCCCAGGGTCAGCTTCTTGGAGAAGGCCAATATGCTGAAATGCAAAGACAATGTTTATATGATAACCAAACCCTATGGCTGCATGGCTGCCATGAATGCATGGGACAGAATTGAGGAAGCAGGAAAGAAAACTGAGTCAT
This sequence comes from Peromyscus attwateri, assembly GCA_902168425.1. Taxonomy (NCBI): domain Eukaryota; kingdom Metazoa; phylum Chordata; class Mammalia; order Rodentia; family Cricetidae; genus Peromyscus; species Peromyscus attwateri. Next base: position 52,750 of record CABHPP010112026.1, on the reverse strand, counting down.
TCACAAAAGTTATACAGGGCCCAAAAGAATCCTTCATGGATTTCTTACAACGACTGTCTTCAGCAGTAAATAGAATGGTCCCAAATTTAGAAGCTAGCCAGATAATAATTGAATATTTGGCTTTTGAGAATGCAAATGCAGCACGCAAGAGAATAATAAGGCCGTTAAAGGCAAGATCTGCACCCTTGGAGGATTGGATTAGAGACACGATTAATGTTGAGTCTCATGGCCATGATGATTTGTGGATAGGAGAAGCAATTTCAAGAGGTTTGAGGAATGTCAGATGTTTTGGATGTGGAAAGCAAGGACATTTGAAAAGGGGCTGTAAACAGGTCATTCCTAGAAACAATATTTCTTCAAGGAACAATAGCAACAGAATGTCCCTTCCTTCTGGAGTATGCAGAAGGTGTGGGGGTAAACATTGGACCAACAAATGTAGATCAACAAGGGACAGACAAGGTAATGTGAATTTTTAAAAAAACATTTCATGCTTAGATAGCACAAATTTGAGCTTCTGTTCTCTGCAATTCTATTTTCCAATTGTTCAGAACAGAACATGGACTATATTTGATATTTTCTACCTTCCATACCCTATAAGTTATCTGTCAGCAACTCATATACATCCAACCTTCAAAAACTATCTACAGGTGATTACCATTCACCATTTTTTTTATCCCTCAATCCAGTCTAAGTTATCATAGTCCAATCTTTATTTCCTCTCTAGACAGATAATTAAACAGAAAGACAGATGATCGTTAGGTAGATAGGTACATAGGTAGATACATACATATATACATACGTACATACATATGTACACAAATAGATGATAAATACTTGCACACATACATACATAAATAAATAAGATAGATAGATAGATGATACATTATCTATGATACATAGATACATAGATACATTGACAGATACAAAGATAGATATTGAATATATCAATATACATATATAATATGTAAATACTATATTTTAATAGCATATGTACTTTATTATATTTCTATATAGTCTACTACTCTATTCTATTTTCACCCAAGAAAATGGTGCTGTATTTCACAAGCCTAAGTCAAATCCAATCCCATCCTTCCTCAAAATCCTGCAGGAATTTACAGCAATTCTCAGGATAAAAGCAAAATATCTTAGTTTTACAATGTTGTATAAAATGCCTTAGTCTGTAATGTTACATACAAGTTAGTTGTCCTTCATTGTCTACCATTTTCATTCTACCATTGGAACAAATCAGCACAAACTTGCTTACTTAAAGTAAAACTATTTTATTCTCTTCTAGGTCTGGAAGTGAGAAACCTGATCTGAGGTTCACTTTTCTGGTTTCATGGAGAATCTATTCCTTTGTTTTTTTAGTTTTATGGTGTTCATCTTTCTTTTTAGCTTTTCCTCTATCCTCACATCTTTGAAGTGATCATTTCAGTCTCTCTTGCACTATCACATCTATTTCTTTCCTGGGTTTCCTTGCAGTCCCTCTATACAGACACTTTGAGTACAGATAGGATATCCACTGATGATAGTCAAGACTAATCTCTCCATTCCAAGCTAGCTACCTAATGATATCTGCTATGTTTTTTCTTAGTCAGATGTATTATATATTAAGGAGTTTCAGATACTATAATGACAATATCTTTAGGGATAATTGTTCAGATGTCCATACTTAATGAACGTCAGAAACACCCAGAGTTCCCTGCTATTTCAAGATATGCCAAGCACACACCCATGTCAGAAACTTTTGAACTCAGCATTATTTTTCCCTGTCTTTGATATCGCAATTTGGTGTTATAATCTACAATGTTCACATTGTACTATCACGTAACTGAGTTATAGAAAATTTTTAAAAATCCCACAATGATATGAGTTAAACTTATGATTTTGTGTAGGACTACATCTGTAGCTAATCTGGTGTGCATGTGACCATGAGCTATGATGACCTTCATTTGGATTGGCACATGGAATCATTCCTTAATTTATCATGTCCACTCTACTAATCTTTAAAACATGTACTCTGGATTTCCCTCTTCTGCCTCATGCTTTACTTTTTTCATTGGTATTTGCCAGCATCTAATATAAAAAATATGTTGCATTTTTCTTAATTTGTGCCTTTTTCTACTTGAATTTAAATTTCGAGATCAAAAGCACCATCGAATATTCTATTTGATTTTTATTTCAAGATTCTTTAACAATGTTTGGTGTGTAGAGGGCACAAAGTAAGTACAAATAAGAGAATGTTCAATGATCCTGTGGTGTGTGTAATAGAAACAATATATTATCTCTTCTGCTTTAAAAACTGTGTCAGAGAAATACCACCACGAAGTCTTTAGATCTGGATGAATTCCTCAAGATGAGTTAAATTTAAAACAGTATATCAAGAATTCAAAGTAAGAATAGATAAAGCAAATGTAATATGAATACAGCACTGAGTTATGCTCAGTCATTTAAAAAAATGAAGTCATGAATTTACCAGAGAATGGCTGAAACTGGAGATCATTGTGTTAACAGACACCCATCACACATGTGGGGCCAAGAAGGACAAAGGAAGATGAATATAAAAAGGGACCAAATATGGGTATGTACTGGGAAGAAGAAAAGACAAAATAAGAATTTAAAGTTTTAGTATGATGAAAGTAATCTTGTACACACATGGAAACCTTGTATGAAACATTTTATAAATTAGTATACACTAATAAAATGCTGATAATAAAAATAATTTCTAGCTTTATAGTCATCATCAAATGTAAACCACTGAGTAGCTGGTTAGAATAAGAAGTTCATTGTTTATGAATGTAAACCTCTCATTAAGGTTTCCATTTCCATGAATCAACTCAAATTTGAGTTCAGTACATGAGACTGCCACCACCTTCTTTGATGTACGTTTTTCAGCCTTCATCCCTATCTTAGAGCTACTCCCATAGGAATGATGCCCTGAGTCTAGAAGTGACCACAGGACTTTTATTATGAGGACTATGCGAACACCACTGCTCAATGGTCACTATGGTAACCCTGGTTGGCAGCTAAGTGGCTTCCCATCAGCACTGATACTCCCATGAATCTCAGTAATACTGAAGTAGGGAAGCCCTTCAGCATCATCTGAAATCCTTGCCTAAAAATACCTTGTTCTCAAAAGGTTCTTTGTATCAACATCAGTGGACATTTTTGTTCATGTATTGGCTTTTGTTAATGGAGATTTGATAATGGAGTTTGGAGAAAGAGGAGTGAGCTTGAATATTCATGCCAACAGTTCCCTACCTGCAAGACTTTCTCTGAATAACTTACCTCCCTCAAGATGGAGGAGGAACCAAGAACCTTAAGCAGCATCTATCCTGGTACTTCTGTGTTAGGTCCTGTGTGATATATGTGGTTTGCCTCACATGAGTCTATGTGGACAGTTCATGTAAATCTTCTCTAAAATACCTTATTTTGAACATCTAAACTCTTTTCTTCTGGCACTCTGACTGAAATAGCCAGGGATGGGGGAGAAAAGTAGAGTCAGTAAATTTTAATGAAAGTGAAAAATGGACATCAAGAGGTTCTTTCTAAACAATTAAGAAATTGGATAAAAAATGTCTGGAAAACAATGTTTTGTTGATACTAAAGAGAGATTCCAGGCAAGCAATAAATCCCAACAGATATAATTAACTGATAATATGTAATCTTTTGCAAGAACAGTGTTAAGATTAGAACCTCCAGGAAGACTTAATCAAATGTGGATGTAATCTGCTTTTAGCAATGGTATTAAGCTGGCTAAGCAAGTGCACACATGCCAGATGAGTGATCCAATTAATTATCCCTCTCCCTCATCCCATGCAGGCGAATAATTTTCCCTTGCACCCTCATTAAAATCCCTATCAATCTCATGCTGCGTCACTTACCTATTGGCAAGCTAATGATAACAACGTAAAACATGACCGGCTTAAATAATAAGTGTTTACAGTTCATGTGTAGAAAGCCATCTGTGAACAAACAAATCAAGTGGCTCAGCTAGGGTCGAATTTGTACACACGATGGCTAGCTGGATGTTGAGCGACACAGCTTTGATCCTCGTTGCTTCCCATCTTCCAATGAGCTGCCTACAGTGAGTTGTCACGGAAGTGGATGAAGTTCAAGAGAAACAGTAGAGATGAAAGGAGACTCTTGAATGCTTACTCTAACCTCAGTTACTGAACACTTGCAGTGATTCACATACAAACCTTTGCTTTTTCTCCTGCAACTGCTTCAGTTCCTACAAGAGACTGTTATTTGGTGGTGAGCTTGGATCTGCTTATCTCCCTAGACCCCCTTTGGAGGTATAACTTTGTGTTCCTACACATGCTTATACTGTGAATTTCAGCCACATGCCACATTTGCCAGTGATCAAACAAATGTGGCCTGTCTGACTGTGGTCTGAAATTCCTGAGACAGTAAGAAAATAAGCCTTTCTCTTTATATTAGATGATTCTGCTATTTAGGCATAGAGTTGCTAAGTCAACTAACATGGGCCAGGACCTGTAAACTTACACTGCTTTCAACCACACAGTTCTCATCAAATCATTATATAGGGCTTCCTAAGATTAAAGAGATGAAACACAGTCTCTACCTCTGTAGTAAAATGATAAAGCAGCACCACATGACAAAGGAAATGACCATAGAGAGAGAAATGTTCCAGGGCCCTCAAATACTCAATGTACCTTGAGTACATTCCTCATACCTAGCTCTCTGTCTCTGTACCATTTCCCACTATTCAACTAGGTAAGATTATAAAAATAATTATTCCCATTTTCAGATACTATAGTTGACAGCAGGAAGCAAAAAATAAAATTAGGAATATAAAGAAGTGGGAATTTGAATTAAAGAGACTCGGGATTTAAAAAAAAATGAGCATCTGGGTCAGAAAGAAAAAATCAGTACATACATGAATCTCATCATCAGCTGGAAGAGTTTTACTCTGTGTTCAATTTGCCTAATGCCTTTTTAATCATCTGAGAGGGCCAGGGAGCCAGGTGAGGTTCACAACAGGCTTTCCTAGTGGCCCTGACAGAGACCAGGCCTTAATTTTGGTTTATTGGATGGGCTGGAGCTGAGCAAACAGTCCCCAGGAAAACCACAACTCAGGGGCCACCAATCAGTAGGCACCACAAAGCCTTCTGCTAGCACCTCACATTTCTGCTGGCTAAGCAGACACCCCACCCCAGCCTTCTGCTAGAAAAGATACCTTTCCCCACCCTGCCACTGGAAAGTCCCTAACCACTGGAGCCTCCCATCAATCAGTTCCCAGCCTAATCTTTCCTCCACCAATCAGCCCCTGATTAATCCCTCCTCCCTGGAACTCCCCTAACTCTGATTAAAAGAAGCTTGCGACCTTCTCTGGGAGTTGCCATTGCCAATTCAAAAATGTTGGCAGTTTTTTTTTTTTTAAATAAATGCTCTTGTTGACTATATATGTGACTGGTGGTCTTATTTTGGGACTTCTTGCAGACCTTAACATCATTCAGATCTTGGTACCATATCCAGATTCATGATCATCCCAGACCTCTGTTCAAGCTGAGATATGTCAGAGAATATACTTTTCTTAGGTTCAGGCCTTCCAGACTCAGCTCTGCTGAGGAGACGTAGGCTGAACAGAGATCAGTTTAGGAAGCTGAGGAGAGAGTGTAGGTGTGGTGGTATTGTGTTACCCAAAATATTGTGTACCCTAATAAACTTATCTGGGGTCAGAGAACAGAAAAGCCACTAGATACTTAGGCTAGAAAATGTTGGCACTCACACCTTTAATCCTAACATTCCAGAGGCAGAAATCCATCTGGATCTCTGTGAGTTCAAGGCCACATTGGAAACAGCCAGACATGGCGACTCACGCCTTTAATCCCAGAAAGTGAGCCTTTAATCCCAGGGAGTGATGGCAGAAAGCAGAAAGGTATATAAGACATGAGGACCAGAAACTAGAAGCATTTTGGCTGGTTAAGCATTCAGGCTTTTGAGAAGCAGTTCAGCTGAGATCCATTCAGATAAGGACTCAGAGGCTTCCAGTCTGAGGAAACAGGATCAGCTTAGGAACTGGCCAGGTGAGGTAGCTGTGGCTTGTTCTACTTCTCTGATCTTCCAGCATTTACCCCAATAACTGGCTTCAGGTTTGATTTTATTAATAAGACCTTCTAAGATTCCTGCTACAAGGAGGGCAGAGTATTGGGAGTTAAATACAGTCAGATGTGGCAAGAGGTCTGAAACTTCTGCTCACAACACTGAATTATCTATTGTCATGAAGACTGCTTTTCTCCATTTGTGACTCAAAAATTTCTGTATGAAGTCAGGCATGCTAGGAAGAAATATAAATTTCTGATAAGTCTCATGGTGATATATTATGTCCCCCAATATATTGTGTACCCTAATAAAACTTATCTAGGGTCAGAGAAAAGAACAGCCACTAGACTAGACATAGAGGCAAGACAGCAGTGGCACATGCCTGTAATCCTAGCATTCCAGAGGCAGAGATCCATCTGGATCTCTCTGAGTTCAAGGCAACACTAGGAACAGAGCCGGGTGGGATGGCACAAACCTTTAATCCCAGCACTTGAGATCTCATGTCTTTACTTGGGAAAGACACACGCCTTTAGTCCTAGGAAGTAATGGCAGGAATCAAAAGGTATATAAGGTGTGAGGACCAGTAACTAGAGGCTTTTAAGCTTTTAGCCTTTTAAGGAGTTCAACTGAAATCCTCAGGGGTAAGGACTCAGGCTTTCTGTCTAAGGATCCTTGGAAACAGGATAGGCTAAGTAGTTGATGAGGTGAGGTTGGCTGTGGTTTGTTCTGTCTCTCTGATCTTTCAGAATTTACACCAATATCTGGCGCTGGGCTAATAAGAACTTTTAAACTTCGTGTTACAAGGTCTTATGCAGTGAGATGCCCTACTTCTACTAAGTCATTAGCTGTAGTGGTAACACCCTTAATGACAGCATTCACAGTTCCCCTGTGGTTCACAGTTTTCATAACTCTTCCCCATATTTGTTTCTCTTCACTTTTCATGGCTGCAGCTTCTCCAAGGCCTGCATGTGTAAACTGTGGGGTCCCAGTGAGTGACAAGTTCTAGTCAGAGCTCTTTTATGCCAGAGGCTCCAACAGACTCAAACCCTTGGTAGTATCTCAGAGGAGAAAGTCCTGGAATTGATTTTAGAGAACTTGAGTCTGGGCTTGAAAATCTCTTTGTGTTTCTAGGGATTATTGTTCTCAAGCATTTTTATTCTTCAATGTGTGCATTTTATATCACAGATTTTCTTTGTGATGCTTAGATGTGATTAGATATTTATATACAAATGAATTTGTTAAAATAAACACTTTGGCCGGGCGTTGGTGGCGCACGCCTTTAATCCCAGCACTTGGGAGGCAGAGCCAGGAGGATCTCTGTGAGTTCGAGGCCAGCCTGGGCTACCAAGTGAGCTCCAGGAAAGGTGCAAAGCTACACAGAGAAACCCTGTCTCGAAAAACCAAAAATAAAAAAAAAAAAAAAAAACCACTTTGGCCCACTGTCACCCAAGATTCAAAGTTAGATGACAGGAAATCAGAAATGGTATGTTGCCAGTCTATGATAACTACTTCCTATCCCTTTTGAAGCACAGGTAGTACCTGAGTAGCTAGCTAAGGAGATTTTCTGTTTGTATCTATGCAATGGGCAATATAGCAATCCCCTGGCTTTTAGTGAGCAAATTCAACCATCCAAGAAAAATGATTAACCTGTGTTACACTAAAACACCAATCTTTTTCATATTTATAAAGGGAATAGAGTAAAAATGAATAACTGTGTGTACACTTAACTGTAAACATTAATATAACTCTTCATCTCTTTATTTACAGCAGGAGACATTGAGGGGGATCCACAAGCATCAGGCTTTCTAGGAAGGCTGGCTTTGAGTTCATCAGAGATGAAATGAGGTGAGCCTCCCCTGAGTCACTGCTCTGCGAGAGAGGTTTTCACAATTTCACAAATGTTGCATGAGTTATAAAAGCTGCCTGGGGAGGCTGTTCAGGAGGTCAGCTCTTGAGTCACCTGCTTGAATTCATTTTTTTTATCCCACCACTTGTATGACTTTGGGCCATTTACCTAATTTCTTTTTCATCTCTTATCTATAAATAAAGGTAAGAGTGTCACTCAATTTAAAGGGCACTTTGAAGAGTGGATAAAGGGATTTCAGGAAAGCAAGCCCTACACAAGTGATAAACAAATAGGAGTTTTTATTGTTATATAGTACAAAACCAATTATTCCAGATCAATCTTGATGTTTCTTACTAGACGTTGATCTGCCTGAGTATTAGGGGACTCAATTAACCAAATCTGTAGTGTTAACGTAATGAATTAAGATCATGTGTTTAAACACTAGGCCATACTGGTTTTATCACTATATTCTAGCCATCCTTTCCTGGAGTGGGCATGGGGCATCATCAGTCTCCACCTCACTATAGATTCCTCAGAGATCAGGGCTTAAATCCTGAAAGTGAACAGTGCAATTTAAAATTCTGTAATTGAATTTCACTCCATTTGAAAACTGAAAGAAAAAATCAAGGGTTCCTTCTTGCCTTTTTCTGAAAAGATTTTTCTAAGATTAACTTCTTCACGCCTTGATTTCAATCATTTCACCGCAGAACACCTCCAGGGTAAGAGCTGGCTTGCATTTTAACTAGAGGCCTCATAACCTTCTGTCTGTGGCATTTGAAGAACTCTGACTGTAGCTCTCATAAAGGGCAAGCAAAAGGGGAAATGAAGGGCGTTCCTTCCTTTGTCTCTTGTTTGAGCCCTCCAGGATGATAGGGTGAAGAGCTCTCTGATTAATTTTGTACCTTTAAGTTTCTGCAGTCCCATGACATACTGGCATTCCTTCCCTTTATGATCTCAGCCTTGCTCTTGCACTTCCTTTATGCAGTACTGCAATGGGAAGCTAACCTTTATGCTTTTATAGACTAATATGGCTCAAAGTCAAAGCGAAGTTGGCAATCAAAGGCGAGGCTGGCATTTGAAAGGAAGATCATACCAATGTGGTCACAGTAGGAGATCTCTGAAGTCTTAAAGTATAGCATCCCAAACCATGTCTCTTTACATAGCATGTGTTACTAAAATGCTAATGTTGCTAGCCATCCAACTATACTGCAGTTCTCTGTAGGCTTTGTGTACACAGTTTTTTACCATGTTAACAGACTTGACATTCAGATTGTTGTGCATAGCTCTAGATGTTATGTGAGCTCAACCTTCTTGAGATGATTTGTTGACTGATACATTTATTATGTATCCAAACATGGTCACCCATATGCCTGTTCTTGATTAAGAATGGTGGCATCAAGTTTGGGTATGACCCTATGATTCTTTCTCTGTGGAGATTAAGCTGCTAATTTTTAACTGGGGCTTACTTGACTTTCAACTTATCCATTTCATCTCTTTTCTGGCCATCTTTCCTTTGCCACCAAAGGCACATTTGGCACCAAGCTTTACATACTGCTTCCATTAGGCCTGTGCTATGTATGACTTTAGCACTTGCAAAACTCTTTCTTCAGGAGGGTGGTCAGGAGGATTGTGGGTAGAAGAAGGATGGTGGGAATAAAGCATGGGACACAGCCTGGAAGCTAGAGAGAGCAAGGCAGAATTTTCTTTCATTTTCATTCTGCGTAGGAAAGAGTTTTGTTAAAACAAATTTAAAAGCACATCAGTTTTATTCTGCTGGAGTTCAACATCATTGTCCTTACCTATGCTCCACTATGAAAGACTATGAGTGCCCCAAATCTTAGGAGATGAAGCCCACAGTTACTAAGGCACCATGGAGAGCTGAGGTATACAGGTTCTGTTGACGTGCTACTCTTATCATAATGGATTTTAGTCCCATGCCCACCATGTGCATGGCCTAATGAAGATGTGATATCCAGAAGCCTTTGGTATTGCAGGGCAGATACTGGGTGCCAGAAGACTAAGGGTTCTTTGGGGAACTTCAACTTACAAGTCTTATTAATTTAAATAATCTATGTTATGAAATACTGGCCATTTCTTTCCTGTGTTCTGGGAAAGAAAATAAATATCCAAATTGCTTTTACAAGTCTCATTGACTTGTACAAATACAATGTCATAAGAAAATTAGCCATCACCTTCCACAAAGGGGTGACTGGCAGAAATTTTTCTCTGATCATTTGCTATTAGTAATTGTACCATACATTAATTTTGCTTCAATATTTCTCTAACTGGAAACCAAAAATAGCAAGGAGAAACACCTGTTAACATTTGTGGGGATGGAGCAGGAGATGATAAGTTTTGTCTCTGTAACAAAGACAGATAAGGTATGCATTCTCCTATTGAGGTCTTCAACAGTGCCAGGACTTATGTGTGGATTAGGTCCCTAGAAGGTCATTCTCACCAAACTTGATCTTGGACAGCTGGCCTTAGATAATGTGCACATGTTTCTTGGCTTTTAATGGGTACTATCCCAGTTGCACCAGAGACCAGAGACTGGTTTAAAGAAACTGTATTTGGCCTGCTCTGGGCGGCAAACTGTGTATTTAAATAGTCAGATTTAGATCTTCACGTATGAGCACTCAAAGAGACTGAGATTAAGTCATTAACAAGTGTAGAATAAAGGAACTGACCAATTATTTAATTTTTCCCTGTAGAGAGTGGGGACTTGGAGATGTTTAAACATAAATTAAAAACAAACCTGATTGACATTGTGGCTTGAAAGCCTCTGCCTTTACATCCTACTTGTCACAAAGGACCATTCTACTTGTATTCAAACTATGAGCCTGCAGAAATTGAGAATAATATAATAAAGCAAGTTCTACAATTTTAATCTAATAATTAGAAGTCTGCCTTTTTTAAAGGTTACAATTGATATTTGCTTGAGAAACATTCAGCCTACCTTTATAAAAGGTGGGACTCCAAAGATCCTTTGGTAGTTTGCAGGATGATTTATAATAACAGCTCATACTACTCTTGACTGTTTTGAAGACAGATTTGAAACTATACCCATGGTCTCCCTTTTAAATGTGGATATTTTACATTTCAAAAGATATTCATTTGTAGTTGGTGATTAATTATTCAGTTGTTTATGCTTAGCGCTGTTATTTTTGGAGTTTGACAAGACTTCACATTGCATATTACCCTTAATAAGAGAATCAAATGCACTTGTATTTCTTTAAACTTTGTAAACCTGTTTTCTGGCAAAAAAAAAAAAAATAGTAATTTTTTTTAAATTTTTCTCTGACATTCACGTAGTTCTGAAATTTAAATCAAAATGTTTTCCATGTTAAAAAGTTATTATTTAGCTGCTACTACTACTCTTCCACTTCCACTTTCTCCTCCTCCACCTTCTCCTCCTTCATCTTCTCTTCCTCCTCTGTCACCACCTCCTGCTGTCTTCCCTTCCTCCTCTTTGTTCTCCTCCACCACCCCCTCCTCCTCGTCTTCTCTTCCTCCTCCTCTTCCTCCTCTTTGCTCTCCTCTTCCTTATCTCTTCTTTTTTCTTCCTCTACTTTCTACCACATCCTCATGTGACTTTTCAACATTTTGGAATAAATGAATAGAAACTACCAATTCTCATAAGACACATGAAAAAAATGCATTTACTACATTACTAAGGGAAGATTTTGTCAGTATAAAGTAGTCTTGAAGCAAACAAGAGATATTATCACCCAGAGTAGTCATTGTGATGAAGTGACAAACAGACCCTAAATTTCAGTGTTCCAGGACAGTGAATAAGGCTCTTTTCTTCCTTTTCATGATCCCATGACTCACTGGAGAAGCTCTTCATCTTCATGCCCCAGAACCTAAACTGATGAGTACTTAGAGGCATGTTACAGTGTATAGAGAATCCAAGATGTTGTTGGACCCTTGAATCAAAATGAATCATGCAGTCTAGAAATGCAACACAGTATTTCCAGTCTCAGCTCATTGATCAGAAATGAATTTGTAGCTCTATTAGCAACAAGAAATTAGAGATGGGCAGGAGAGATGGAGGAAGGAAAGGAGGGAGGGAAGGAAGAAAGGAAAGAAAGACAGAGGGAGGAATGGAGGTTAGGAGGTCAGTTGTTCATCCCAACACTCCCCTTTAAAACCTGTGGATCAGGAATAAGATACCTTCAATAAATGCTTCTATTTAGGTAGTGATAAGGAAGAACATTGGAAACTACACAGCTAAGTTCCTGTAGTGCCTTAGAGCAATCCACTGGTCATCGTTTGCTTTGGTGCTCTGTTTCTGACCTCCAGAAGTCTTAATTAGCCATTTTCCAAGTAGGTCATCTGTGAAGACTGTATTGAGAGTGATCCTTGTCTGTTGATTTGATATCTGAGAAACAGGTTCCAAGAGAGAATTAAATATGCAATCAATGTTTTAAAAGTCCTTCCTGTGAGAAGAAAGGAGAGAAGTTCTACAGGAAACTATAGAGCATTCAGAATGCAGTGGAGGTCTGGCCGTAACAGGGAGAGAAAGGAAGGAGGTGAGAAGAAACAGAGAGAAGCATTGAAGCATCTAAACATTCAGGGCAACTGTAAGACATTTTGGTTAGGACAGCTGTGTGTCCTTGAGCCAAAGTTGAGTCAGAGTTGTTCACTAGGAGGCGGTGGGCCTTATTAGTCAACTGTCCAGTTGCTACCTGAGCAAAGCCATCTGAGAGTGTGGGCACAGTACACAGAAGGCATCAGCTGAGCTGAAACATGCATTCCTCATGCTCTGTTCTCGATGACCTGAAAGCACATCTTCAAGTCACCACACCCATTTTTGGACTGGGAATATTGCTTACAATATAAAAGTGATGGTTCACCTTTGCTTAATGTGTAAAGCATTCAGACTTTTTAAACCAGTGTCTTATTTTCACTGAAAATATTATTTTCTTAAAAACTTAACCTCGTCTGTAATTCCAATCAGTAGCCTCTCTTGAGAATCTTAACCACTGTTTTTAAGACTTTTAGCTCCCTTCCCTGAACATAATTTCTGATAACACTCTAGTCATTTCCTCCCCTGTTATCTTGCCCAACTGAAGGGACTAAAACTGCTTGAACTAAACTATTCAAAGAATGAACATTAGATTTGAAAGATTTTCTGTTAATTTTATGGTTGTTTCTAGGCAGAAGTTTAATCTGATTTTGTTGTTTAAGTAACTCACTTGTTTACTGTTAGGGATGGAAAGGAGTTGATTCTTCCAAACCTATCACTACCTGACTAACTACAGTATCTGTTTTCTTTATTCCTGACTTGCACATATCAGATAATTCTGTTCGTTTGCTTGTAGTGAATTCGCAAATAGAGTGGAGAACATAACTAACAACATTTTGTTCACCAAATACTCCCACTGAAGCTACACATTCATTTAGTACTAAGGTGACCTCTAGGTTTATTATGGTAACGGTTTTACCTAATAATTTGCTACTGTATCCTGAAGAATTTTGTTTCTGAATAATCATGTATTATCAGTTTGACTAGTTCTGCAGAGTTATACAGTGTTTGTTGGAATTTATATGGCCACAACAATCATCCAGGACATGGAAAAGTCACTCCTGGTATGACCATGAAAAAAAGCCAAAATGGGAAATATTTAGCACACACCAGGACTTCTAGAAGTGTAAATATTACATGCATTAAATCTTACACATTTTATCCACTGAGATTTCCTCCACCATTAAGAAGTATGATTTAATTGTCTGAGCAGAACTACACCATGTTTCTATGATGCACTAAGATCACTAGTAGCGACATGACATTATGCCCCCTGAGAGATGACTTTTCGACACTTGTGTTCTAAGGAGTGTGGGCAGTACCATAGGGTCTCCTTCAGTGCCTTCCTTAGTCTAATTGTCATATCAAGACATGACATTGCAAACAGGGAAGAAACCCCTTTTTGTCACACTGTAAATAGAAGTTGTGTTGATCATTTTTCACCAAAGTGTCCTCTGCTGATCTATTACTGTGTTAGAGGAACTCTTGGTCAATTTATCTAGTCTACCTTAAAACACAAGGAAGAAAATGTCTAACAGTAATTTCATCCTACTGTGTGATACATTAAAAAGAAATTTCTGACTTTTATCCTTACCTACTGGTAAGTGATACCCTGACTACATAGCCTGATGCATAGGATTAGCAAAAGCCTGACATTTACTAGTATAAAATATAGGTGAACAATCATTCCATTTTGATTGAGGACATCTAGGTTTTATGTGACATAATTATTAATAATGCCCCATTTGCTTTCGACATATCAAGGCATTGACAGACAATTTTGTCATCCCTTCAGACAAAGGCCCTGAGGACACATGACATCTTTATCACCTCCTGATTCTTCCAAGTCGGCCAACTCTCTGGAAAAGATCTTTTGAGCTTCTGCTCTACATACTGTAATTTCTTCTGAGTGGGTACTCTATTTGGAGAAGCCTTTGTCATGGTTACAAACCCCCTCTCTGGGTGTATGTGTGTGATTATAGCATCTAGTTTTTTGACCAAATTCTCATCTAGATACTGTAAAAGTGTTTTGCAGATGTAATTAACTTATATAATGTGACTAAGTAGAGGATTTCTCCCAGTATAATGTGAGTAGATAATGTCATCAGTTAAAGGTCCTAGGTAAAATGTCTCAAATTGCCAAGGAAAGGCATGCTGCTTTCAAGATTGCAAGATAAAAGCTTTGCCTGAATGTATAGTCTGACTGCCTATCCTGTGAATTTTAGACTTGCTAGTTCCTCACAGTCATAATCTTATATGGCAACTTGCCAAAATCTAAGCCTCCTTCCAGTACATGTAGGCATAGATACAGATAGACATAGCCTCAAAGAAATGTGTATTGTTGGTCAATTTTTCTGGTGAATCATGACTCACTTGACCTGGTATCATGGTATTTCCCATCTAACCTTGGATTTAATTATAAAACAAGATTAAATTCTTTGTATACTTTCAGTAATTAGTATTGGATAAAGGCTTCAAGCCTTCTTTTCTACTCTTAGCTATAACATCACCAGATAATGCACTATAATAAATATGATACAGGAAAAACATTTTTTCAGCAAGAAGGTACAAAATTAGTATTCAGATCTGCTCTTTGAAAATGTGCCAAAAACTACAGTGCTGAGATGAAGGACTTATTTTAAGATGGATAAAAACAACATTGATAATAATAGGATCATCCGGGCTTCCCATCAGGTTAGGTGACAGTAGTTTCAAAACACAGAAGCCTCTGGATTGTGGTTTGTGAGTTCTCTCTGGCTTCACAGAATAGATGAAGTTGTCCATACTCTTTTCAGGCTTCATCCTTGGATTACACTCAAGTTAAGAGCAACAATCCACATTGATAAATTTCTTTAACAATCTTGAAAATTCAACTTCTAAGGTTCATTCTTCACTCTTGAGGTATGGATTCCAGACTGAGTTGTATCTAGTAATAGCTATCCTCAGAGTAGAGTTATAGACTTGAATCCTTCTTATTATAACAAAATAGTTAACTTATACAAGAACTTTAATAGTTACATAAATCATTGAGTCTAGATAATCATTCAAAGTACAAGGTCAATAATAGACTAAAAATTCAGTAAGTTGCAAAAGGCAAGAAACACTTTAATGTAAATTCTTATTGTATTAATTAAGCAAGTAGAAGATAAATTATAACAATACAAATAGTAAAGGAAAAATATTGCAACAGAAATCTCATTCCTATATCTATCTTAAATAGCAAAGGAAAATTTTAAATTCCCACCAAGCTTAAAAGGACTGCAGAGCAATTTTCCATATACACCTAATCCCATGCATGAGTATCCTCCTTTATCAATATCCCACACCACAATGGGAACATCCATGACGACACATAACCCTGCATTGAGACAACTGCCATGCCTTTTGTAGTTTACATTAGGACTCATTCTTGATATACTTTCTGTGATTTTGTGTAAACTTCTAGTGACATGTATCCTCAATTACAATGTTTTACATTTTATCATTTATGGATCTTCCCTTTATCCTCTCTGGTAGTTTGAATGTAATTGGCCCCCATAATCTCATAGGGAGTGGCATTTTTAGGAGATGTGGCTTTTTGGGGTATGGCCTTGTTGGAGGAAGTGTGTCACTATAGGGTTGGGCTTTGAGGTTTCCTACGTTCAGTATGCCACCCAGTGTCTCAGTTGACTTCTTGTTGTCAGCAAGATGTAGAACTTTCAGCTACCTCTCCAGTAACACATCAGCCTACCTGCTGCCATGCTCCCTGCCATGATGATAATGAACTGAACCTCTGAAACTGTAAGCAAGCTACCCAATTAAATGTTTTACTTTGTAAGAGTTGCTGTAGTCATGGTGCCTCTTCACAGCAATAAAGCCCTAATTAAAACATCCTCCTTAATTATTAACCTTGATAACCAATAATCCTATCATTGTCCTACAGTTTTCTCCTTCTCAGAATGCCACGCAGTGGGAACCTCACAGAGCTTTACCATGTTGAGATCCTTTCCTATAGTATTATACATTCAATTTCCTTCCATGTTTTTCTAGTAGTGCATTTCTTTGTAAGGCAGAGTAATTTTCTGTAGTCTAGATATCTCAGTCTTTCTTTTAATGTAGTTAATGTAAATGGGGATATTTATACAGTACATTTAACCTTTTAACAATACAGGATTAGGGGTACCAATTGCTTTGTACTATCAAAAATTTAAAAAAGCATCACAGACCCTAAAAACTTAATTACTACTTGCATACTATGGACTGCAAGCTTTCCCAGTGACATAAATCAAATAACATACATTCACATGTTGTATGTATTACATAAGATGGATGATACACCAAGACAACAGGTCAGAGCACTTTTAACAGATATATATTTTTTGGTCAGACCAGTTGTTCATATGGGGATGATTATCTCATAGGATGTTCTAAGAAGATACTTGCAACACTTGATCTGACTGTAAAAGCAACAAGAGACACAGATGAAGCTGGGTAGAGTGTCTACCATAGTTTATCTGTGAAAGTATCATTTAATACTAAACCTTTACAATAACTTACTGTACCATTTGTATCTATGTCTATAAATTTTGATAAATTTTATATTATGTAGTCTATAGTGTTAGATTCTTTATGGCATGACATGATGGTATTTTACACATATTTTCATATATATGTATATATAAGATATATGGTATTTCTAATTTTATTTAGATTACTGAGCTTTACAGCCAAATGAAAGTTTTCTCCAAGCATCACAATATGAACAAAATCCTTTGCATATGAGTAGACTTGGACATTTTAAACTTGTCATGATCAAACTGTCAACTGAAATTATTTTTAATATGTCAGAACATGTTCATTGGCATTGGACCATAAAGTAAAATTGCAGCTGGAAAGATCTAAAATTCCCAAACAAAATGAGAATGCAACATGGGGACTAATGGTGAGTAGATGCTTGGTGTTAGAGCGGTGGTGCCACAGTGGACCATAGACCACCATGAAACTAGAGGAATGGACCAGGATTCTCTTCCTTCAAGAACACCGCTTGCTTTCCTGAGTGACAGTCTTAGTCACCTGCTTCTGAAATGTTTCTAGTCTGCCCTCCCCTCAAAAGCTGACTTATTGGGCTGGAGAGATGGCTCAGAGGTTAAGAGCACTGACTGCTCTTCCAGAGGTCCCGAGTTCAATTCCCAGCAACCACATGGTGGCTCACAACCATCTATAATGAGATCTAGTGTCCTCTTCTGGCCTGCAGGCATACATGCAAGCAGAACACTGTATACATAATAAATAAATCAATCTTAAAAAAAAAAAAAGCTGACTTATTTAGTAGCTTCATCCAGCTCTCAAGGTATGTGGACTCCACAAGCATGAATTCTACAAATCACACAACAAACACAGTTCTTAAAATGTGTGTGTACTAAATACACATGGACTTTGCCTTGGCAGTATTTGCTATTTAATATTGTGCAACAACTATTTTCACATTTATGTTGCATTAGGTGTTCTAAGTCACTTAGAAAAGGGCAGTGTATACAGGCCACAGAAGGGTGTGTACAGATACATGAAAATACTATTCTATGTTATCACATAAGAACATGTTTCTCTGTTTCTTGTCAATGTGACAAGCACCTCAGAGAAGCAATTTAAAAGGTGGAAAGAATTGTTTTGGTTCATGCTTTCAGATGTTTCTGTCAGTGGTTGGCTGGCTTCATTGCTTTGGGGATGAAATTAGAATATTAGGGAATAAGTGGTTGATGAGGCTATGCACCTGTCACAGTCAGAAAACAGAAGAGGTCCAGAGGTTGAATTCAGGACTCAGGACCTCCTGCAGGGGTAAAAGCCCTACCTTTGAGGTGTACCCATGACTCATGGCTCTGTTCCGAATTTTTTCATTCAGTTTTATCAGGGACAATTTTTTTAAAGTTTCACACACACACACACACACACACACACACACACCACTTTATATATAATTTAAATATATATTGACATAGGTGTGTATACGTGTGGGTGTGTGGGTGTGTGTGTACCATTTTTATAGCTTTTTTTTTTTGAGACAGGGTTTCTCTGTGTAGCTTTGCTCCTTTCCTGAAACTCACTCCATAGCCCAGGCTGGCCTCGAACTCACAGAGATCCACCTGCCTCTGCCTCCCGAGTGCTGGGATTAAAGGTGTGCACCACCACTGCCCAGCCCAGATATAGCTTATCTGTTATTTTTTTCTAAAAAAGAGTAAACAATTCCACATTCCAGCAAACATCCACTCTATGCCATATCTTCTGTTCTTTAAGAATTTTAACTTTACATATTTTGAAACTTTTAGACTTTTCTATTTTGTCACCCTGTATAATAATAGTATCTTTTCTGAGAAGTATTATGGTGTATGTTTTCATAAAGGTAAGTGTATCCATATCTGTGAGTGTATTCACACTTTTGGTAGATTCTGTGCTGATTCCTAAAATCTTCATTTTTTTAATAATAGATTTTTGCTCAGCTTAGAGTCTATCAACTTAGCAAATTTATATTAAGAGAATATATTTTTCAATTGTAGTATTGCTTATTGATCTGTCTGTGTTCACCTCTATGTAGAATAACTGAGGGCTTTTGTCATTTGATACAAGCGAGCACACAGTTTTACCATGAAGTCAGTGAGCAGCTCATATTAAATATGTGGCCTTCTTATTAAGTCTCTCCCACACACTGTAACCTTGAGGTGCTTCCTTTTTATTTCCCTAAGAAACCGACCTTCTGATCTTAAGGGGACTCTCACTCTCAAGTTGCTGAGAAGGTGACACTTGGTGTTGCCATGGCCTGCTGGGATTCCAGTTCCTCTAGCTCCAGAACAGTAGCTTTACATAGCTTCTGTTAAAGAGAGATGGTGCAGATGTGTGTCTCCTCCGGTGTCCTCTTTTCATCTTTAGTCATCATCATTGTACACTTGAGCAAGGAGATAGGATATTGAGTTCTTTTTCCAGTGATATTTGAACACAGTAGCACTTCCTTGCCTGGGTACATACAAACAAATCTGCTTTGCTTTTTCTGATTATTATGTATTTTCAGACTTTTCTTGATAGCATACATCTGTCAAGAGAGGAAATAGAGTGGGTTTAAAAATCTTAATCCCAAGGGAAAATAAGTTGTAGATGTTTCATTTATACACATCCTGGAGAGTGTTCTAATACATATTCATTGGGCTATTTCTGTCTAGAAAGAAGTGTGAACATTCTCAGTAGATGAGAACATCAAGCCAGTGGAGGTGAGATATTAAGCAATGGAATCCAGCTTGTTCTTACTTCATTAAGTTGAAATATTTCTACATAATTAGTAATTGTCACTTCTGTGTGTAGTATAAATTAACAGTTATTTTCCAGGCTGCAAAGGTAATTTTTAGGTACTGCTTGTTGCTTTTTTTGCAAATCCCTGAGCTGAGTATTGTGTTTGGTATCCTTTCTTTGACACCAATGTGTAGATTTTGCCTTAATTTTTCATCAGCTAGGAAATTTATGTAAAATAACTATATGAGAAAATGAGCACTGAGAAGAACATGAGGAAGAAAACAGATTCCTCTCTAAGTTTATCATTTCTGTTTACAAGTGTGTATGGGGGTGTGGGTGTTCTGTGTCTGTGAGTGTGTGTGTATATGAAGGTCCAGGACCCACTGCACATATGTGAAAGTCAGAACACAACTCTTCAGAGTTGGTTATCTCTTCCATGGTGTGGGTCTTAGGTATAGAACTCAGGTCCTGAGCCTTGATGGCAGGTGCCCTTACCCACTTAATCATCCCTCCAGCCTCTCTCCCTTTCCATTTAAAAAGAGATGACTCAGACAATACTGCCAAGTTGTCGTATGGGTAGTTCTATTTATTGTCCTTCTTACCAGGCGGCATGGTCTAAACAATTTGTTTCAATAGATTTCTGCCCTTAGGTTTAAGTTAAAGTTCAGTTACTTAGGTTTAAATTCTAAGAGATGTATTAGTTCATTTTGTACTACTAGTAGGGTATCACAGACTGATTGCTTATGGTTCTGTAGACTGAGAACTCTCTCAGCGGTGTATGGGTGGATTCAGCGCCTAGTGAGTGTTACTCTTAAGATCTTATCTTTCACAATGCACCCTTGAAGGGTAATATGTGTCCTGACGTGAAGAAGGAGACATGCAGGGATATAGTTTCATGTGTTAAACATTTTAGCAAGGCACATAATCCCCAGACTCAGTCCCTTCCCACAGGTAAGGCTTTTCAATGTTATATGGAGATTTAATCTGGCGCCCAACGTTTGTGCTACATCTGGCGCCCAACGTTTGTGCTACAAATTCTTGAAAAAGCTACTTGGCTAGGGCCTTACGGGGCCCCAGCTCAGACCGGAGCTATACGTTGCCAGTTGTGGTGATGCATGCCTGTTGGATTTGCTGAAGGAGGCAGAGGCAGGAGAATCCTGAGTTTGAGGCCGGCCTAGGAGGCTTGGGAGAAGCTTCGGCCCGGACCAAGCCACAAACAGTGGTGGGACCATGGAGGCAAAAGCTGCTGCTCCGAGTTGCTGGCTACTTCTCATCGTGTTGATGACTACAGAGATGCTGCTACCTGGGACAAAGGGTTTACCATTGCTGGTTCAGAGAAGAATTGCCAGGACCATTGTGTTACAAGAAAGCATCGGCAAAGGTCAGTTTGAAAAAGGTTGGCAAGACAAATGGTGGGGAGAAATTGCTGTGAAGATTTTCTCTTCTAGGGAAGAATGTTCATGGTTCTGAGAGACAGACATTTATCGGCTGTGATTACTCCAAACCACAGAGGAGGCACAAAAAAAAAAAAAAAAAAGTCTGCAGTGAATCATGACCACGCCTAACAGTGACTTTGAAATCTTCAAAAAGATGACAGGAGCCCACAATGATGATTCTACAAGGACTATGGTAAAGCCATTAAGCTGATTAACACCAAGGAAAGATCGACTTTGGAGTACAAACTGTTTAGGACAATTTCGAGATGACTAGCTGAGATGATCTCGCCTGACAACTACTTGAACAAGGACTTGTGACAAGCCCTGAACTTTCCTATTATAAAGAGACTGGATAAATGATACAGGACTTGACAATTAACCTAAAAATTTTCTTTTCAAGATTCCCTAAAGATATCTTCACCCCTAGAAAGCAAAAAGAAAAAGAGAATAAGATATGAGATAGATCATTGAATCTACTCTGAGAAAAAAGATAAAGAAATAATAGGATAAATAGGTAGATCACTGAATCTACACTGAAGAAAAATGGGGAAGATATAAAATGACAAAAGGTAGACTACTGAATGTATTATGAAAAGAAAAAAGAGAGAATATGGATATGGTAAGATAAAAAGGGAGATTATGGAATCTACTTTTAAAAAGGAACTACTTGTTTTAAATAAGATAAGTAATGAAAATTTTTTGGTCTGAGTTTATCAGATGTTACTAGACTGGACATTGTTAATATATAATGGAGTTTTTTATCTGAATCTGTCAAATGTTAATGGACTAGACATCGTTAATGTAATCTTGACTGTGTATATTGTATATACTTACTGGAGATAGCTTTTCTTGTATTAGTTATAAGCTTTTTTAATTTTAGACAAAAAGAGAGGAAATGTGGTGGTATTGTATTGCCCAAAATATTGTGTACGCTAATAAACTTATCTGGGGTCAGAGAACAGGACAGCCACAATATTAAAGGTTAGGCAGTGGTAGCACACGCCTTTAATCCTAGCATTCCAGAGGCAGAAATCCATGTGTTCAAGGATACACCCAAGCATGGTGAGTCATGCCTTTAATCCCAGAAAGCAAGCCTTCAATCCCAGGGAGTGGTGGTAGAAAGCAGAAAGGTATATAAGGCGTGAGGACCAGAAACTAGAGGCATTTGCCCTGGAGAGGCATTTGGCCTGGAGAAGCATTTGGCCTGGTTAAGCATTCAGGCCTCTAGCAGCAGTTCAGCTGAGACCCATTCGGATATGAGGACACAGAGGCTTCCAGTCTGAGGAAACAAGACCAGCCGAGAAGTTGGCCAGGTGAGGTTAGCTGTGGTTTGTTCTGTCTCTCTGATCTTCCAGTTCACCACAAGAACCGGCTTCAGGTTTGTTTTTATTAATAAGAACTTTTAAGACTCATGCTACAAGTCAGAATGAATGGGGAAGAGGGTAAACAAAATATGCAGTGCCTAGAACTAATGTATTTGAATGGCTAGTAGTATTACTTTTACAATGTTCAAATACTTAGAATCTGTAAGTGGATCAAAAACAAATTATTGTCTGTTAAATGAGTCATTAATCTTAAACTAGAGTAGATATTAGTATGTAAAGTAGTGAATTACCCTTTTCATATCAACCAATTTACTGGAAGTTTGAAGATTATGTGCATGAATTTTATAACCTTTTAGCCCCTGGCCACCAATGCTATAGGGTGGTAAGCCCTGTGGTCAGTATTATGCCCTTGTCTTATTGCTCTTGTAAATACAAAAATCACTGTGGTGATATTGTGTTTCCCAATATATTGTATACCCTAATAAACTTATCTGGGGTCAGAGAACAGAACCGCCACCAGAGAGACATAGAGGTCAGAAAGTGGTGGCACACACACCTTTAATCCTATCACTCAGGAGGTAGAGATCCATCTGTGACTTCAAGGCCACACTGGAAACAGCCAGTCTTGGTGGCATACACCTTTAATCCCAGGACTTGAAATCTCATGTCTTGCTTGGGAAAGATACACACATTTAATCCCAGGAAGTGATGGCAGGAAGCAGAAAAGTATATAAGGCATGAGGACCAGGAACTAGAGGCTTTTAAGCTTTTAGGCTTTTAGCAGCAGTTCAGCTGAGATCAATTCGGATGAAGACTCAGAGGCTTCCAGTTTGAGGAAAGAGGATCGGCTGCAAAAGTTGGCAAGGTGAGGTTAGCTGTGGCTTGTTCTGTTTCTCTGATCTTTCAGAAATCACCCCAATATTTGGCTCCAGGTTTTTCTATTAATAAGACTGTTTAGCAATTAGTCTGACAAATCACCCTAGAAGTTAAATAGGCAGGGATACCTCTACTCAGAAATATTTCAATACAGTAAAGGCCAAAATGAAAATGTGAATTATATTCTGCTGAAACCAAAAGTGGGAGAAACTTTGAACACTGGGTTAAGCTAGTAGAGACTTGACTTCAGGCCCTGTGGTCAGTCCTTCAGCAGCATTTGTCACAGCTGGCTACACAAGTCTGTAAGAACTGCCTTGCTTGACTCATGCTCCCCATCAATGAAGGCAGTGTCTTTTTGAGGTCACAGTTTTATGACCTAAGTTATCTAAGTTATGTCATCCTTCCTAAATTCATTTTTCTGAAAGACTTAGCCCTGCATGTGATTGCCTTTGGAGACAAGGAGTCTACAAAAGTTAAATGGAGTCATAAAGATGGGGTCCCAATCCAGTGAGAGCTATGTTTTCATAAGAAAAGAAGTACCAGAGATTCAGCTCACAGAAGAAAGGGCATGTGAGAATGTGGCAAGATGACAAGTCGCAAAGAGAGTCCCCATGGGAAACCAACCTTCAAAGATCTGTTCTGTGGGATGGTCTTTCTGTACGGTGTGAATATGTGTTGCTACCATTGGTGAATAAAGAAGCTGCTATGGCCTGTGGCAAGGCAGAATAGAACCAGGTGGGGAATCCAAGCAAAGATACAAGGAACAGGAAAGCAGAGTCCAGGAGCCGCTGCGAGCCCCGACTAGGAGAAGCAAGATGTGAAAGAACAGGTAATGCCATGGAGCCACATGGCAAAACGTAGATTAATAGTAATGGGTTGAGTTAAGTTGTAAGAGCTGGTTAGTAATGAGCCTAAGACAGGCTCTACAGTGATGGGTGATGTCGTTCTGTATGCTGTGAATATGTGTTGCTCTGATTGGTTGAAATATAAAGCTGTTTGGCCAATGGTGAGGCAGAATAAGGTTAGGCGGGGCATTCCAACTAGAGAGGAAGGCTGAGTCAGGAGTCACTAGCTAACACAAAGGAAGCAAGATATGAAGGCAGAACTGAGAAAAGGTACCAAGCCACATGGCTAAACATAGATAAGAATTATGGGTTAATTTAAGTGTAAGAGCTAGTCAGTAATAAGTCTGAGCTAATGGCCAAGCAGTTATAATTAATATTAAGTCTCTGTGTTTTTACTTGGGGGATACAAGCAGGAGAGATTTGCCCTGACCGCTGGCCAGTCAGGACACAGAAAAACTTCCAGCTACATTATACAGTTTGTAATTAATATTAAGCCTCTGGGACCGGGGGGTGGGAGAAATTCATCCAGATTGTGGGACCAGGCTGGACAGAAACTTCTGTCTACAGACCTGGGTCTGTAGGTCCCACTTCAGAGCTATGAGTCAAATAAGCTTTGGCTGTTGATGCCTCAGTTTATGAGGTTTTCCTATGGAAGCTGGAGCAGACTGATCTACAGAGAGAGCCTCAATCTATCAGACCAGCTGAGAGCAGTAACGGAAGATGCCTGGTATTCTACTCTGGCATCAGCATGAATGCACAATCCACACTGGCTCCTGCGTTTGCACACTCACATGATTGCTCAAGACCACACACACACACACACACACACACACACACACACACACACATTCAACACATACAAATGCACACACCACATACCACACACCACATACCCACACATATACATACACCACATATACACACATACATATACACACATTTTATACAGACACAAACACACGCACACACCCCACATACCATGCAAACACACACACATACACACACACACATGCCACACATATACACACACACAAACACATACACGTGCACACACACACACACACACACACACACACACACCGTATACAACATACACAAACATGACAAACTCAGACCTCTGGCCTGTGTCTATTGTCATCCACTCCTTTGGTCACTGAACAAAGTCTTCTGTTACAAATAACATCATTTAGCTGATGACAGTAAAATCTATAGCTTCAGCATTGAACTCCTGCTGAAATATACAAGTTATAAAACCAAGTTCCTGTTTATCATCTAATTCAGTATTAACCAGGCACCTGAAATACAATACATTATAGAAACTCTGCATTTCCTTTAATGCACTCCATCAAATTTTCTCCATCTCAGGAAATGGCAACTATGGTTCTTGATCAGGCACCAAGGTATCTTCTGTTCATTTTCATGTTCCTTATTCCTTCAAAGTCCTAATCCAGGTTAGCAGCAAATCTTTCCAGTGATATTTTCAAAACTATTTCTTAAATCTTACCCAAGGCTAGGAAGAAAAAGGTTTGATTCTAATGCTATATTTTGGATCTGAAAAATCCTATATGTCCTATATATTAAGGAGATCATTGCCAGACTATACTAACATCTGGGGGAATCCTTTAGAGGTGAGGTCTGCTAGGAGGAAATTGGCATTAGAGGCATGCCCTTGCAGAGGACACCAGGGTTCTGTTCTTATTTTTGCTTTCCCTGTAACCTTGAGTAAAACAGGCCTCCTCTCCCATTTGTCAAAAAAAAAATGTTTTCCTCATCAGGTGAACACAACAAGACCAAGTGATAGGAACCTCTGTGACAATGCATCAAAGTGAAACTTTCTTCTTCTTAGGTTAATTATCTAGGGGACTTTGTTATAATAATGGAAGCAACATATTCCAGTTCTTGAGCTTTTAAATTATTGGAATTTGCATAAATGTGTTAACCATTGTATTCCTTTTAATGTAAAATAGACACAAGATATCTATATTGCAGAGTTCTTACAACATGCACAGTGCATGGCAGGTAGTGACCACTTAGCAACTGGCAAGCATCATCACGTGTGCGCACTATTTAAGAATTCCTTCTGGGGAAGAAATAATATCAGGTTCACCACTTGATCTTCTTTTCCCTTGTGTTTCCTGCAGGAAATCTTGGTCAGCAGGTAGACACTCTCAAACCTGAAACTACTGAATGAATTCATTTCATGCTATGTTCCTGCTCTCACCTCTGAATCTCTGGTGTTGGTGCATCCCTCATTTTAACCGTGACAAAGCAACAGCTGAGTGCAAATATATGTGCAGCAGCAGACTTGAATCACGAATATAACTACACAACTTGTGTGCTGCCAAACTGAACATGCAGGAAACAAAACAGACACCCCTGCACCTCATCTTTTTATTGTGCTGTCTTCCTCTGGAGCCCCCTTCACACTCCTAGGAACTAGGTGTTAAATCAGACAGATAATCTACAATAGCCTTTCGCAATGGGCTATAAATTCAGATAATCATCATTCTTTTCCTTTTCCTCTGTTCTCCAAACATTATACTTAGACCTTTGAACTCATCAAGAGCCTTGTAATTAGGAATTATTTATGGATACCAAGGTGTATGGAGTTCATGACATTCAACCCAAGGACACCCATTCTCCTTGTGAAGTTGTATAAACATAAACATTAAAAATGAAAATTTGAATTATTGACTGATTCAGTCTTGCCAAGTTCTTATGCAGGAAGTCACAGCAGCTGTAACATCATGAATGCCATGCCCCTGTCTTGTCCAGTAGCCACTATTTTGCAGCAGTCTTCCACGATCTCTGTCTCTTATAATCATCCCCCTTCCTCTTCTGCAATGTCCATAGTCTTTTGGGCAGGATGTGGTATGTATGTCCGTCTGGTGCTGAAAACCGCACAATTACTTAATATCTTACTGTAACTAGTAGTGAGATTCTGTGATAAACACTGTAAGAAGAAGCTGGTCTGAGGCAAGGTGAGAACTTCACTAATCTGTTTTTACAAAGATAAGTGGTAAGCATTTAGAACTCACCTCTAGCTGAGAACTACTAGAAGTTAATGGCTGCTAGAGGAAGAAGAGTTAATTTTCTTCAAGAGTGTGGCATCCTATAGGTGATAGGTGACCATGTTCCTATACCCAAGCAAATACTACCAGATCTAATTGGACTCACTGGGTTATAAAGAAAAAAGAATAGGAAATGAAATTGTAAAGAAGAAAAAGGATGTCTGGGAGAAACTAGGCATTAATATGACCAAAATGCTTTGGATACACATCTAAAGTGATCAGTGAATAAATAAATAATAGAAATTTACTTAACAACGAATTTTGTATACACGGTCTTATAAACGATATTGCCTGACAAAATGTCAGCTGCCACTGTCTTCCAAGGGGTCACTAATTCACTGGTAGTCTTGTCTGTGGTGTGTTCCAAAGCAGGATCTGCCCACTGCATCCGTTGGTGCCACACTAACCAGCTGTGTTCCCTCATGGCTCTTTCCTTCACTGAAGGAAATAAGACATTGCACACAATCCCTTGACTGAGATGAGGGTGTGACTGTGTCAGGAGTTTCTTGCCAACTCTCACTTTCTATCCTAGAGTAAAGTAGGTATGACAATGTTCATGGCGATTCGTGAAGACAGTACTGACACTTCTACAAAAGTGGAATCCCTCGGGGTTGCTGGTTTAAAGTGACAGATGGGAGGTTTCTGCCACCAGATAGCCTATCTGTCCTGAGTAGTGAGCAGACGGAGTAGTAGGCAGAACCTCCTCCATGTGGCTGAGCACCACGGATGACCTCTCCTCACACAGCAGGGATGAGACTGACAGCACTGTAAGAGAGTCTTTAGATAATCTCTTTAGAGGGTACCTGACACTACCCGTGTAGCAGGAATCTTAAAGGGTCATGTTAATAAAAACAAACCTGTAGCCAGGTACTGGGGTCAACGCTGGAAGATCAGAGAAGCAGAACAGGCCACAGCCCCCTCACCTTGCCAATTCCTCAGCTGATCCTGTTTCCTCAGACTGGATGCCTCTCAGCTGAACTGTGCTGCTTAAAACCTAAAAGCTTAACCAGGCCAAAAGCTTCTAGTTCCTGGTTTTCATGCCTTATATACCTTTCTGCTTTCTGACATCACTTCCTAGGATTAAAGTCTCACTTTCTGGGATTAAAGGCGTGAGTCACTATGCCTGGCTGTTTCCAGTGTGGCCTTGATCCAGAGGATTTCTGCCTCTGGAATGCTAGGATTAAAGGTGTGTGTGCCACCATTTTCTAGCCTCTATATCTAGTGGCTGTTCTGTTCTCTGACCCCAGATAAGTTTATTAGGGTGCACAATATTTTGGAGAACATAATACCACCACACTACCAGCCCAAGATCTCTTGCTAGTGAGTGGGTTTTCCTGGTGTTGAATATTTTTGTGACATAAATGAACTCAGATTAGAGAAGAAAGCTTCATCAGGGTCAGAAGATTTCCTATGAAAGGGATATTAAAAGAACACACACACACAAGCATGCTTGTGTTTCAAATGAGAATGAATTCCATAGACTCATAACTTTGAATATTTGGTCTCAGGTTGGTAGAACTGTTTGGGAAGGATTAGGAGTTGTGGCCTTTTTGGAGAAGATGTGTGACAGGTAGAGTGGGGATCTTTGAGTATTACAAAGATTCATGTGATCCCCAGTGTACTCTCACTCTCTGACTCCTGATTGTAGAACAAGATGTGAGTTCTCAGCTGTTCTTTCACTCCTCAGTCCACCATCATGGACTCTAACATTCTGAAACCATAATCCAAACTAAACGCCCTTTTTTATAAGTTACTTTGGTGGTGATGTTTTATCAGAGCAATAGAAAAATAATACTCATACAACAAATTTTTGGCTTTAGCAAAAAAAAATACTTTCAAAATATTATATGTAATTATGATATATGATAATTCTTGAGTTCATTGAGACAGATAATATTTTGATTATTTTTTTATTTACTCTTCCTAGTATGCTATAAGTCTCTTAATTGTTACCTTTATCTTAAATGTTTCCATGTTGGCCTGTGCAGCACAAGCTGGAGTCTAAGGTACACTTGCTAAGCTACTTGCTGCAGGTGCTCAACCATGGTTCATCCTGCAGTGGTCACTGGAGTTGTGCACATGGAAGTCCAGGAATGATTTGACATCTAGCCATTTTGAATAAGTTCCTACAGACTCAAAAAGTTCTCTCATTTCAAAACTTTGTGTTATGTCTTATATTACTTCAAATAATAATCTGCTCAAAGCCTATTCTCTTACTTGAGGTTTTGGTAATGTATTTAAGTTCTGCGAAAACACTCCACATTCCTACATGATTTTACCCAAGTCCTCTAACAAATCAACTTTGGGTGATATATATTTCAAGTTCAAAGATAAGAGTAACCACTTAATTTTGATATCATTTAACCCAAATTACCAATAATCCAAATCACAGACTGATTCCTTATGCTAGTACTGTTTACTCTGCATTGTACTATGTATTAGTAATTTAATCTATTTGTAGCTACTGAAATCAGATTCTGAATAGGGTTCAACTAACTTTCAACTGTAGGAACACAGAATACATTAAGATGAAGTTTTATTAGTCTGTGTATTTATGATGAACAGTTACAAGTACTGAAGTAAACATAACTTGAGAATCTGAATGCAGATTCAATATGATTTGGGCACCTATACTTAAGAAGTAATGCAGCTCCTCATTCACACACAATCCTACATAAAAAAGATAGAATCTCCTATTCATTTATGAAAAGCCTTAATAACATTTATACTTACATAATTAATATTTACTTAAATACATTTATATTTACCTTACTTTAATCATAGGCTCACTCTTTCTGAATACAACTTCCAGATACATGAAGTCCTGTTGTTGTCATGGTCTGTTGTGGTTTGAATGTTGTTTTAGTTACTTTTCCTGTTGCTGTAACAAAATATTCTAATGAAACAATTTAAGATAGAGAAGGGTCATTTAGGCTCACAGTTCAAGTCGTCTATCATGGTGTGGATGTCAAGACAGCAAGAACTTGAAGTTGCTGATTGCACTGACTATCAACACTTAGAGAGGTTTCTTATTTTTCTGCAGACAAGGACTCAAACCCAAGAAAGAGTGCTGTCCCCTTTAAAGTAGATATTCCCAGCTCAGTCAATCTGTCAAGGTAATCTTTCACACATGGACCAGATGCTAAGCTAATCTACCAACACACACACACACACACACACACACACACACACACACACACACATTGAGAGAGAGAGAGAGAGAGAGAGAGAGAGATCCTGTCAAGTTAGCAATTAACACTAACCATCACAGATACGACTGTCACCTGAAGCCAGTCCCCAGCTTGTAGCACTGTTGAAGATGTGATTAGAACATGGTGATGATTGCTGAATCAAAGCAATGGGTTAATCCTTTGATGAGTTCACAATTGAATGATGTATTGGGAAGGTTGGACCAGTCATAGGAATGGGTCACTGGGGGAGTCCTTGCAGTCTTGTTCCAGGACTTTTCCTCTCTTGTGGTCTGATTCCTGGATGCCACCTGGGTAAACTGCTTTCCTCTTTGAGACTCATGTTCTTTGGTGTTTCTTCCCTGACAACATGCTCAAGGCAAAGGATACCAACAAACACAGACTGAAACAGAAAGGCCAAGATCCACCAGTCTTTCCTCTTTTAAATAGTTTGCTTAGGTATTTCACCACAGTACTGGAACATAACTAGCAAAGGGTCGTATTTTCTTGGCTATGAGTTGAAGAGAGATATCCAAGTGTGACACCACAGCCTATTAAAACCATATACAATAAAATATTGAAAAGCAATAATTTTAAAAGGAAAAATATTGAATAACTTCTGTACTACTCCCCATTTGGGTTTTCCCAGATGTAAATAAACAGTAACAGATGGTATTTATGACATCTTTTCACTGTGCAACCCTATTAATTCAAACAAAAACATTGTGATGTGGGAGCTATACTCATCACAACTATACAGATGAGGAATCTGAGTCTTCACAAGAAAGTAAAATTTATCTTAGTTTCCAAAAACCAGGAAATAGTTGAGCCTATGTAATGCCCAGATTTCTCTGACACTTCAGCATCATGATGAAACAAACAGGCAGTTTCGAGTGGAGATTGAGAGCTCACCATTAGAATCTATATCTCTATTCTACCAAATACTAGCTGTGTGAATTTTGAATTATCTCACTACAGCACACACATGGGCCACAGAGATGTTATTTTAATAATAAAATGGATTTATGCACTGTGTTTTGATTTACTATGCTTGTATATTGGATTGTAGTTTCCAACAAGGTAAATAGCAGTGAGCATAAAAGATTTCCTTGTCTGTCTCTCAAAGTGATAAGGGAAATGCAATCCTTACACTCAAGAAAACTTGAAAATCCCTCTGGGTATCCCTTTGGGCTGAATATAAATTTCATAACCTATTTATAATTTTTATTTTAAAATCACTTCTCCAATTGTACACCAATGTGAATGTCTTTCTTTCTCAATAAACAGAAAAGAATAGAAATAGCAGTTCACACATTAGTTGGAGGGTGATTCTATAATGGAGAAGATTTAGTCTAGAAGTAAACTGGGAAAAATAATTTGTAGCTAATACTCTACTTTTCAGTCTCTTTCCATGTATTATAAATGGCCATAAAAATGAGGGAATATTTGTTTTGAGATAGATATTACAGTCCAATTGTCTAATGTCTCTTTGTTTTCAACCAAGTTTTATATATCCACAACTGAATTGTGGCCTTCTACTTTATTTTCTGACAAGATTTAATCTGGTGAAATAGGGAAAGTCTTAAGTAACTTTACTTAAGTATCAAAATAACTAAAATAAAAGTCACATCTCAATCTACCACAGGCTGCAATTAAAACAAAAATAATTACATTCATAAATGCATCTCAGGATGATCCACAGGATCATATTGTATATGGATATCTCACTTAAAATTTCTCTTGTGGTATGTGAAATTGCACTCATTTATAGATTGATAACTGTTACCTATTAGATAACAGAATAAAGTTTTGAGAAAAGAATCTAATGATGTGCATTGATCCAAACAAAAGAGGCAGTGTAAATTGGTGACAACCTCCAAGAGTTGGGCATGTAAAACAAACAAACAAACAAACAAACAAACAGCTTTCTTGTTCTTTGAAATTTGCAGTTCAATAGAGAATTATAGAGATGCATTTATGAGTGTCATCATAAAGATACCAGCTCAGGTTAAGTCAGCATTACTGAGCTGATATTTTTAAAAATATTTTTAAAAGACTATTCTCTGTCTTTTATGTGTTTATTTTCACGTGTTTATGACAGCTGTTTTCCATGGATTTTGCATTTTTAATTTTTCTAGCAAAAGTGCAATGTGGGTAATGGGTTATCTTAGAATGGGGTTATTTTATCCTTGTGTTTCCCAGAGTAATTTTGCCAAACAAAATTCACTTGGATGGTGGATATATCTTATGCATTGCTTGCCAGCCATTTTCCATGTAAGGCTATTGAGCCCTTAAAATTGTTCTGTGTGGCAAAGAAGTAGAATTTTCAACACTGTTTAGTTTAGTGCAATTTTAGATAATCCTTTTGACTAGAAGCTCTTTCACCTAACTGTAGTAGACAAGGAATCCTATCTACTTCGTTGTGTCATTTCAATTCAAAACATCTCTTATGTATTATAAAAGTTATTCCCAATTCCTAGCTCCTCGGCATCAATCTATCTTCCATATAATCATTATACGTACTCTTCATTTCTTAGAAGTTCAACAAATTATGAAGCAAGTGTCAAGTTAGACAATGCAGCTGAGTCATGGGTGTTTTGAGAATCCAGTGTGCAATATAAAATACAATGGCCATGGGCCCATAAACAAAAAGTGAGTGGTCCCCATCTTCATTCAGCTAAAAATATACTAGTTTTAGGAATGCAGAGATCAGTACGAACAGTTTTAGCTAATTTTTATCTCTGTCTCAACCTTTACAGCTCCCTGTCTCCATGCCTATATAAACCAAAGCACTGAACACACAACTCAACAATACCCTGAATAGAGTTCTTCTCTACTTTTTCCATTAAATTGTCAGCAATATTAGATCACAAATATTCCAATTTTTCTCTAGCTCCACAGACATTCAGAAATATTCTACTTAGAAAATTCCTTACATTTCATCTTTGAGGGTTCCTGTTTTATATCACCGTTTCTAGGAAAGAATTCTTATTTATTTTATATTAGTTTGGAATTTGATTTTGCACAACTTATATATCATATAGACATGGGTCCTCCTTTTTTACGTGAAGCATGATTTTTTTGTTTTAATAATAGTCACTTATTAAGGTGAAATTAATTTGGACATTTCAGAGTGCAATTCTATGAGTATCTTTTAAAAATTGTACTTACTTTTTACCCTTTGACAACTTCAGCATATACAGTATTTATGGGACTTTAATTATCTTCAGCCCCATAACCCTCCTTTCCACTTAAACCTTTCTTCTTTCTAATAAGCCCCATCCTACTTTGATGTCTCTCCTTGGTGCTCATTCAGTTTGCTATGGCTGCTTCCATAAGCATAAATAAGATGATTATTTACTGGAGAATGGGCAATTCACCAGTGGCTACAGCACTGAAGGAACTTGCACCCCTCTCTGGCACTCACTGATTGCCCATGGTCCCTTTGTGAGTGATAAAGCCCAGTGAGTCCTTCCCCAGGTCTTGATAAAATGGTGATGGCTGCATCTCGTGCAGGTGATCACAGGAGAAGTGAGTTCAAGAGTGCAATTATCTAGTCCATTCCAGAAGATAGTGTTTGATGGCACTGCTTCCCAGCATCTACCTATGACATCCCTTCAGTCCCTTCTTCAACAACGCTCCCTCAGTCTTAGAGAGGGTGATGGAGAGAGTTCCATTTTAGGAACAAGCACTCCAACATCACTTATTCTTCGTGTGTGAGTCTCTGTATTAGTCATTGCCCAGTACTAAAAGCATCTTCTCTGAGGAAGGTTGTTCAGTACTAAACTATAGGTATAAACACAAGTATTTGGAAGGAAGTTTGATTCCGTGTCTATTCAGCCAAACAACAATAGTGGGTATATTCCTAAGGCATAAGATCTCCCTAGCCATGTGCTCTTAACCAGGTTTACAGCATCAGGTGTTAGTTCCTTCCAGTGAAACATGCCTCAAATCCAATGAGAAAGTGATTGGTTATCCCCATGGACATATCTTGCTAGGGAGGTGACTATTGTAAGTAGTTGAGTCCACAGCTCAGTAAGAACACTGATGATTTTACTTTCCAAGTAGGTTGCAGACTATCCAATTTTAAAATCACAAACACAAAATAACCATTATCTTAATTATATATGTTAACAGAGCTAGTTATGATTTTTTTAAGAACCATATACTAAATTGATCTGTATAAAATAGTTAAAAGTGAAAATTCACAGTTAACAAATGTATTTCTTCATCGGTCTTTTCCCTTCTCATCCAGAAAATAAGTCCAGACAGGCTGGAGAATCTGGGAGGATTGCCAAGATATCATGCGTCCCTGCAGAGTCAGCAAACAAGTCATTTTGTTGATTGGGTATAATTTCTGACATATCACACTCCTATATGACATTTTTGTTATGTGTCCAAGACAAATATGGCTAATTGATCCTTGTCCAGTCACCTAATTTGAGCTTTTGCATTAATTCACAGTCCAGTTACCGTTGCTGCCAGCTGACTTTCGCATGGTGTTTTGAGGTTATCCATGTTTCCATATTGGACCCTTCTTGAGTCTCATAATTATATATTTTATACAGTAAATGATAGTTCAATGAATAAATTGTGTAAATCCAGATGCTTACTGGTGAGTGATTACAAATTATAATATCTACTGCTTGAGTATTTTGATCCGTTATTTGATCTTTCCTTCTTATTTCCTCTTCTTTTTTTCTCCTCCATGCTCTGTCACCCTCTATTCAGGTAAATTTGTCTTTTCTATGTGAGTGTAATCTTTCATCTAAAATAAGCAAAACTGTTAAAGATAAAGAATATGAAATAATTTTTGGTATTAAAAAGTAGACTCCCTGAAAGAAATTTTTTCCAATGTTGTTGCATTAAATGTTTCACTGCCATACTCAACTTCTGAATTTGGACAAATAAGTAGAACACTTGTTACATAGAATAGTTTGGGGGAAATAAACATAATTCCTAAAGCCAATGTCCAATTATTACTTTCAATTCTTTTGAAATAACTTTTTGGCCATAAGTGACAAATCATGTAGATTGCCACTCTTGTGAAAAACTAACCCATAACTCCAGCATGGGTAGAACCCTCTATGTCTACTTACTTTCCACGGTGTTCTCCTATGATAGGACTTTCTTTGAAGATTTCTGAAGGTCATTGATTTTCTTTTAGATATTTGTGGCTCGCAGCTCATTTTCTTTCTTTTCGAAAGTTTTCTGTGATATGATGTACATTTTAAACTTGTACTCTAGAAACTCTACTCATATTAAATTCAATAACCAAAACTCATCTATCTAATCAACTGGTATTATCATAATTCAATGGCCCTGGGTTCTTAGAATGCAAAAATAATGAATCAAGTATTCTGATATTCATGATATATGATATATATATATATATATATATATGTGTGTGTGTGTGTGTGTGTGTGTATACGTACATATGTATATATAATCTTCCCTTCTTAAAACATGGTGGTGGGTTTGAGAAATGCCTCAGTTGAGAAATACCTCAGTGGATAAATTTCAGCAGGAAAATATGAAAGCTAAGTCTGACTCTCCAGGACCTATATAAAAGCAGATCGAGTCCTTAAAAACTTTAAATCTTGCACTGGGAGGTAAGACAGGTGGATCAGAGAATGCTGCACAGCCAGTTAAGCCAATCACTATGTTCCTAATAGAGTGAGAGACTGTCTCAAAGGATAATGTGGAGAGGAATACTAGAAGATACTCCATGTTGAACTTTGACTTTCCCATATTTGCACATCCACAAGCATATAGTCACTTACACATATATACACTTCACATGTGCATATAATAAAAAAAATGGGAATGGGGGTTAGCATTTCTTTAACTGTCTCATTATTGGCAGCCAGATTACCTAACCAATTCTGGCCATGACTTTTAAGAATAAATAAAACTTTACATCATTTTCAGTTTTTGCCACCACTTGACTGTGGTCACACTTCTGTGTAGCAGAATCCTGAAAAGTACTAAGGAATGAAAGGCCCTGATTCCCCAAGTAAGAATGTAAGAGCAACCCAGAATGAGTATGTCTTGTGGATGAGACATTAAACACAATTCTTTCAAGACACTGAAGTTTGGGAGTTTTCTTTTACTACAGCCTAACTCAACTTGGCATAACTAACTCAGTGAAAAGAGAAAGATACTGATTGTCTTAGGAACTTTGGCTTCTTGTCTACAAAAGTGAGAAACACATGTGTTCTGTCCTTGCAGGAAAATGCCCCTAACCAAAGTTTAGTGAGAAGAAAATTTCACACTTGACCTTAATTTCTGTTTCTCCATGAATACCTCAATTTTTTCATCACCTGTCTTATTTTTCTTCATATCCTTCAATCCAAAACTTTCCTTCCTTCTTTGTCAGTTATGTTTCATCTGGATTCACATAGCGACTTACTATTTAGTTTAGTGTGGCTATAAAATCTAACATAAACCACCTATGAAAATGCCTGTTATAGCCAATAAATTCTGCAAAGCAATTCATGGGCAATGGTGCTAAATATTTACATAACCAGTAATTTAGTTTAGTGATACCAAGTAATGCAAATAAGAAGCCTCTCAACATCTACTGTATAAAACTATGAAGAAACTGGACATTTAAAATTGTATAATGGAGACTGGAGAGATGTGTCAGTGTTTAAGATTGCTGGCTGACCTGGCAGAGGGCCCAGATTTGATTCCTAGAACATGCCAATATAAAAAATATTTATGAGAATTGGGATATGATACATTCAGTAAGTTACTTACTGCGCAAACGCAAAGACCTGAGTTCTTATCCCCAGAATCAACATAAAATTCAGGGAGTAGCCGTGGGTATCTATAATCCAAGCACTAAGGTGATAAAAGCTAGCACATCCCAGGAGCTCACTGACCAGTCAGTCTAGCTGAAATGTCAAGCATTCAATGAGAGAGCCTCTCTCAAAGATTAATGTGTGGAGTGATTGAAGCAGACACTTGATATTGACCTCTGGCCTACACACACACACACACACACACACACACACACACACACACACACAAACACACGCACACAGGCATGCATGCACTACTCACACATACATATATGTACAAACGCATATATACACCATATGCATGCATGCACAAAAGTAATGAAAATGTTCAAAGTGCTGAGAAAACATACTTATATGAAAATGTTCATATTCTTTCAGTTAAATGAGTTGTAGAAGTATATGTTTTTAATTTACATAAATTATGCAACATAATAGCACATTATTTAAACATGGCTAAATACATCATATGTTCATTATTTTCTACTACTTATTTCAGAAAATAAACATCACCATTGTCAGAGAGTACATGCTAGTGGGAATCTTGAGTGTAGCAGGCTTGAGGTGGGACCTCTCCAGATAAAACCTTGAAGAACTCAAAATTTGGTCATGATATGCTGCCATCTGCTGTGAACCATTTGGCTAGCTCCTTGAAACCTGATTGAGAATGACAGGAGATTGAGAAGAGACACATGTAACATAAAGCTGGTATTGGGTTGGCTGTGTGTGTGCTTGGATGTAGACACACCAGAAGCCCAAATACTCAATATGTTTATTATATACAGCATGATAAAGGAGGTAGATTGGCTAATATTGGCAGATGGGAATGAAATCTTTAAGTTCAAATGAAATAATAAAAATAATGATAACAATTATAGTATAAAATTGTATACTTCACTGGTCAGAGAAAAAGATATCTTAACATTTTCAAATATAAAAACATGCTTAGAAGGAACATTGTGATCATTCAGTAACACTCTCAGTGGCTCACCTATGTGTTAAGAGAATGTATCAACACCACAGGAGCTTTAGAAGGGCACAGCCAAGTGTACAGGTCCCCCCTATAATAAAGAATGTGCCTCATCCATTCGACTACATACTCACATTACAGTGGAAACTGGCTCCCTAAGCCTATATTTCTGTTACCTGAGAACCTCACTAAGCACAAAATCAGAACCCAGAGAATCTGATTCAGAGTTCTCTCACACAGGTGATAAAGTTGTGTTTTTACACTTCAGAAGATTAGAAAACATAGAAACCAAAGTATGCGCCATGCCAAGTTCTGAAGAAAGTTGATGGGGATTGATAGACGTCCTCTGGATTGAAGAAGGGGTAGAGCTTGTGAAGAGCCAGGGACTCAGACACCTTCACGCTACAGTTTGGCATTCTCAGAGTTGATAATGTATAAAGTACTATCAGCCACTTAGTTGCATTAGAAAAATTAAAATTCATAGACTCTAGTGTCAAGAAGATCTGGTTTTAAAACTCAGCAAGGTGAAACACAAACATCTGAGAAACACTTAAAGAAATGTTCAAAATCCTTTGTCACCACGGTAATGCAGATCAAAATTACTTTGAGATTTCATCTTATACCAGTCTGAATATCCAAAATCAACAAAACAAATATCAGCTCATGCTGGTGGGGTGAGGGGAACATTCATCCATTGCTGGTGGGAGTGTAATCTTTACAGCCACTGTGGAAATCACTGATAGTTCTACAGGAAGGTGGGAGTTCATCTACGTCAAGATCCAGGTACACTGCTCTTAGCAGTATACCCAAAGGACTCTATATCCTACCGCAGAGACACTTGCTCAACCATGTTAATTGTTACACTATTCATAATAGTTAGAACTTGGAAACAGCCTAGATGTATGCCAATGGATAAATGCATTTAGAAAATATGGTACAATGACACAGTGGAATATTCCTCACTTAAAATGTGTTTATGAAATTTGCTAGTAAATGAATGGAGCTAGAAAACAATTATACTGAATGAGGTAATGCAGATTCAAAAAGACAAATTTGGTATGCATTTGCTAATATGTGGGTGTTTGCTGCTAAGTCTTCTATAAGTAGGCTGAATTTCAAATAACCTCAGAGTTTAGGTATAGAGTAAGGGACCGAGGGTGAAGGAAGGGTCTCCCTAGAAAGGGGAAATAGAATAGATTTTAGATGGATGTGGGAAGGTGACTGAAATGAAAAGATCAAATGGGAATGGGGAGGGAAAAGAGAGAGAAGAAAAGGAATACAGGAAATATCAGCTAAACCTAAAGGCCATGTTAGGGCTCTTGTGGAAAGCTACAGCAGTAGAGACTTCCTAAAATATATACACACATGAAAGAAATCTAAATAGCATCACCAAATAATGGGGGAGACAAAGTCCCATCTAGACACCTCTTACTACCAAATGAGAAATGTCCAGTGCCAAGAATATGTTGCTTTAAATGAGTTGATGGCCAAATGGGCCCCATGGAAACACTAAACAACCCAGATTATTGCCAAAGTTATTTATTGCTCTCCACAACTGATGGTAAGGCTCTATTTCTGAAGACAAAACCTACATAACTCATTGGACATTGATTAGTTGAGCTGGTGCTTATATAGAGCCTTCACACTTTTTGACTAGTGTTCATGGTACTAGAAAGTTCTCTGCTTACTACCAGAGGAGAAAGGTCAACACCTACCCAACTACAAACTCTTCAATATACAATATACAATATACTGGTAGAAAAATACATAAAATTTGTGAGTAACCAACCACTATCTGATGGGCTTTAAGGTTCACTCCATGAGACGAAACCCATCCCCCACACTGAGACTAGGAAGGCCACGGATTTGGGGGAAAACCAAATGCTACTGTTGTGCTAAAGGAATAGAGCAATGAAATGATCTCTGGTGACATCCTGCTATACTCACTGATCAAGGCCTTGCTCAGTCACCATCAGAGAGGCTTCCTCCTACAGTAGATGGGAACAAATACAGAGACTCACAACGGAACAAATGAAAGACCTTGAAACACTCAATGCTAAATGAGAAGTCTCCACCAAATCCCTCTCCTTGATGCTCAAGGAATTTTGAGAACAAGGAAGCAGAAAGATTGTAAGAGCTAGTTGGAATGGAAGATACCAAGGAAACAAGGCCTTCTAAACACAGCAAGACCAACACACATAAAATTCATTGAGACTGTCAAAATGTACAGAGCCTGCACTGGTCTAAGCTAGATGGGGCCCCATTACTGAGAGGGGAAGTGGACATGAGCCCCATCTTGGCAACTGCTTCAGAGGAAAAATTAGTTTTCTCCAATGGAGTTTCATTGGGTATAAAACCACACCTCAGGGAAAGTCCCATGCCCAGCAATAGATGGCCAACACAAAATGAACTCAGTGGTATTTTTAGAGGATTTTTGTTTCATAATGTTTAGTATGGGATTTTTCCCCCTTACAGGTCTTTGGCTTATATATTATGGTTTCTGATTTGTGTGTTTATGGGATTTCTGTGTGTGTCTGCATCTGTGTGTGTTTCTTGTGCTTTTTTCTTTGGTTCATTTTTTTCTGTATGCTTATTTGTTTTGTACTATTTTGGTTTGTTTTTTTTTTTTTTTTTTTTTTTTTTTTTTTTTTTTT
>CABHPP010112026.1:0-11785 GCA_902168425.1 Peromyscus attwateri | reverse complement strand
TTTTTTTGGTTTTTCGAAGCAGGGTTTCTCTGTGTAGCTTTGCGCCTTTCCTGGAACTCGCTTTGGAGACCAGGCTGGCCTCGAACTCACAGAGATCCGCCTGCCTCTGCCTCCCGAGTGCTGGGATTAAAGGCGTGCGCCACCACCGCCCGGCCTGGTTTGTTTTTATATTATTTTATTACCATTATTTTTATTTGTAGTTGTTTATTTATTCATGAAAGAGAGAAAGAAAAAGTGTGGATTTCAAGTGAGTACAGAATTGTAGAGGATCTGGGATGAGTTGGAGAAGGGAACACCATAATTATGATATGAAAAAAATTCAACAATAAACAAATAAATAAATAGAAAAAGATAAAACCATGTACACACACAAAGCAAATATCAAATGGCCATTCCCTGAACACATACATACAACAGACATTATACAGACTGAGCAGATGGTATTTAAGAATATGTATGTATATACATGGACTCATGTAACAACAATTAAGGGAAAAAAGAGGACATAATTTGAAAGAGAGCAAAGAGAGACATCTATGAGGGTTTGGAGGGAGGTGAGGGAAGAGGAAATGATGCAATTATAATCTCAAAAATTAGAGAAATAATAAAAAAAAGTTTCTAAATTCTATGCATAAAAAAGTTAGGCCATGCCACTGTGGGAATGAAACACATTTGATTGTTTTGGGACTTAGTTTCCTTATTTATAAAGTGAAAATAAGAGACAATTCAAAATTACTTGTTATAACAATTAAGTAAATAGCTATGGCTTAGCAATTAGATACAATTCATTGGAAGTTGAAGCATCAACAGTGGCTGGTGTGCAGGACACCTTTTAAAGTGGGCTCATGTGACGCAATTCTCCTGCCACCTTAGCGTGTTGTTTTTCCCCCATTTCAAATCTATGCCATCAGC
This sequence comes from Peromyscus attwateri, assembly GCA_902168425.1. Taxonomy (NCBI): domain Eukaryota; kingdom Metazoa; phylum Chordata; class Mammalia; order Rodentia; family Cricetidae; genus Peromyscus; species Peromyscus attwateri. The sequence goes on along the minus strand of CABHPP010112026.1, from coordinate 10,873 downwards.
TTAATTCTGGCAGAAATTGCTTTCTACTTATTTCTCTTCTGAAGCAGTTCTGGGAAGATTAAAGTTGACATTTTCCTGGGTGCATATAATTTTGACTGTCCAGTCAATTAACAACCACAAGCAATAGTGTGTAAATGTTGCTCGCAGCTTTGTGTTGGGAGCTCTGACACCAGAGGGTGAGTGTAACTCTTCTCTAAAAATGGAATGAGCTGTTTTCTTGTGCGTGTGTCAAGCTTCTGAGACTCTGCTTTTTTCCAATGAGTGGAACTGCGATTGCCCTTCATGCATGAAGCATTTTATAGAGTGACATTGGGTTTTTGGGGTATAGTTTGAAAACAAACTCTTTAACCTTCCTTTAGAGTCAGACCCCTGTCAAGTGAAGGGAGGCTGGTAATCATGGGTATATAGGATAGTGGATAGCTTGGGAGGGAAATTGGTCAGGGAAACCCAAACCTGTTAGCTCCAGGTCACCAATTCTAATATACACCAAGCCAGCAGTGATCAAAGGTGTTTGGCATCTCAGAGGTTTTTCTTCTGTTTTCCGCAGAGCAGGAGTGCTTATGTCAGAAAAACATCTCCACAAAGGGAAGCCTCATAAGGGAAGCCATAATCAGTCAACATAGTGTAGAGGCCAGCAGCCACAATCATAGTAAACATAGCATACATAAGTCTATGCTACCAATGAACAGAGTGCCACCAGATAAAATAAACCAACGTTTATCCGGAAACTGGTAAGTGATATCAGTCTACTTAGTGATGATGTTGCTGCTAAATATTTTATATTTTCTATTATTTTTCATAATACCAGGTGTTAAGTTACCCCGACATGACCCCCCATTGTCCACTTTTTGAAAGTATTTGGATAATGTGTTCATTTTTACACACTCTCAGTATCAGACACCATTCTATTCCTCCCTGACTCATTCTCTATGCCAAGATTAATGTTTTATTTCTCTTACATTGGCATCCATATATATTTGTAAGATGCATTCTTGCAACAATTTCTCCTAGACAGAGGAAACATAAGCAACATTATATAAAACAGAGGTCCTCTCCACTTTGGAATTTTTTGGTACCAAGGCATTGTCATGGATTGGCTATGAAATGCCCTGACTAGCTTCTATGTTTGAATACTTGGTCCCCAGTTGGTGGCACTATTTGGAGAATTTCTAGAGCTCTTAGTACAAGGGAAGTAGGTGATGATGTGATTTGCTGAGGGTGGGCTTTGAAGATTGTACATGTCTTGTCTTCCTGCATAATTGTTCTCTGTTTCTGCCCATTGTAATATGAATAAGCAACCCCCTCAGACTCTCACCACCGTGGACAGAGCATTGCACCTTGCCCTACCTTCTAAATCATAATGGACTCTACCCTCTGAAGGTGTGAGACAAAAGACATCTGCCCCACCTTAAGCTGTTTTTTAGGTGTCTTGCCACAGCAATAAGGAAAGTAAGTATACAGAGGAGGTTTAATCTACAGAGTAAACCAGACAAGTATCTTTGGATTTTAATTTCTATGTACGTCCTGCTATCTAGATTGCTAAAACTTAGATAACTTGCTCAAACATCTCCAAATTTGTTATCTTCTTTCAGTCATGAAAATGTCAGTCTCAAAGGATCACAGTCAGTATTTAGCAAAATAATTTCTACCAGAAACTGTTCTTATCACAAATGAGCTATGAGGTGAGCAAGATGTTGATTTGCTTTGCCACACCAACAATGTGACCACCTATTTGTATCTTATAACCATGTAAACCTTAAGCATAAAAGGTAAATTTTTTTAAAAGTATTTTTAATAAATTTCAAAGTACTTTCTTCCATTAGCAGGTAGAGGAAAGATTAAAAACTTTACTTTGAATCTTGGTCAATCATTGGTCCAATTAACTTTGTTACTCATTGTCAGCTGGCCTGAGGTTTGCTCAGTGACATTGTTTAGCAATGACAGGGTCTGTTATAAGAAGAGAAGCATCTTCTCTCTAATCACAAAATACCAAAATGAGTAAGGCCTGGTGTGAAACTCTCTGGAAGCAGTTCTTTTGAGTCAGTTTCCTGGGAAATCAATTTCTTGGGAATGAATGAACAGTATAACAAACACATAAGTTTCAGGAATTTTTCATTTGAGCAACAACCAAGCACACAAATAAAAACATCTTTATGTAGCAGGTAGGGTACCCTACTTGTTCATACCCCAGGACCAAAAATGAAAGTATCCTACTACTTGGCCTCAATGGGTCATTTAACAAAATTGTGTATAATATGCCTTATGAAAAATAATACAAAGGATAGTTTTTGTCTATAAACCATCTAAATGACAACAATTCATTGCAATTTTCTTCTTTCTCTATTGAATTTCCATTGTAGTGGCTAACAATATTAATTTATTCCATGATCTAAGTAGATCCATCTTGCAGAGTTATTGTAGCTGGATTGTTTTACATTGACTCATTGAGTTAATTAAGAATATGACCCATAATTTTACATTTCAAATTATATTCTACTCATAATTATTAATAACCATAAGAACACAGCTTTTTCTAATGACAAGATGATTTTATAGGACAGAGACCATGATTAAGGTTCATCTGACAAATAATCCCTATATATCCTGATAAGAACATCACCATGAATAAATGCATGTCCCCATATTTATCCTGCCTACAAATACATTTTTAACCAATATAGAACATTTTCCTTGAAAGCATCCTTGATGTTTTAGTATCATGTTATAAATCAAATTGGAAGTTGATAAAGTGACAATATTAAAGTACTTGTGTAGCATGCAAAAGAAATAGAACACCAAACAGTCCTTGAGATTACAGAAATATTTTGTTATGTATATTGGCATTTTCCTAATTCATGGAAACCCACGTCAAAAAACCAAGACATTCATAATCAATATTAGCAAACTGAGTTCATTCTCAGTCAAGGACTCAGATATTCTGTCTTCTCTTCTGTACATAGTGGATTCATTTCAACTAATTCACCATGTTTTATTATTTATAAATCAGACATAATTGCTAATATAAATCCATCCAATGAATTAACCTATATTCATCAACTACATAAAAGACTCTATTCTAAACTTTGAAAAAAATTCCAAACACAGACAAGACCAAATCTGTTGGATCTGGGCATTTACTTCCTTAAAAAGGTTGTTCCAGAACTGGGAAAGGTACTTTGGTGAGGACAGAAGTTGCAACCTCAAGACAAATCAAAAAATTAATTGGTCAAAGCTAATTGTACAATCTCATTCTTGGTTGTCATTTTTTTTTTGATTTTGCCATATAGAGTGTGGATATGTTTCTTTTCTGGCTAACAAAATGAAAGTGAAAAATTATTCTGAAGTTCCATGGCTCCTGTTAAATAGTAAACCACGAAGACTAGGAAACTTTATTTTCAGGTTACCTAGTTTACCTTCTCCATTTTCTATATTTTTCCAACAAGAGAACATAAGACCTCTGGTGGAACAAACACATTATTCAATACTCATGTCCAAATGCAGTAACCAAAGAAAAACTTGGTACTGAGTTCAGTTTGTCTCAGGGCAGTGTCGTGAGGCCCATATGTTTACAGGCATGTACATCAGAAACTAAACCTGTTGTATAACTTTAGTAGATCAGTTACCATAGTTAGGGCTAATGTGTGTGATTAAGCAAATGATAAGAATGTCAGCTGTCTAGAAAGCTATCTGAATGCTTTCTGCTAATTATGAAAATAATTAAGATACTTGAAGTTTTTAAAGGACAATCTGCAGTTCCCTAATCAAGAAGAGAGGGAAAAGGAGGAGGATGAATCTTATCCTAATTTTAGAACAGAGTGATGGACTGTAAGCTCACACTCTCTTCTCAGAGTTGAAAACTGTCTTTAGATCAGTCCCTCAGAATATAATCCAGTGTGCCCAGATAAATAGACAAAGAAGACAATACCTAACTTTGCTTAGAGAGCATACCTTTTACCCAGAAAACACAACATTGTAACTTGAAACATTCATGGAAAATTGTCTCTCAAAAGTACCATATCCTTCATAAAAAGACTCTTCCAAGAAGCCTGTTCATTCCTTTCTCTTTCATTTGTCCTTGTATTTCTCTGTAATATTCAGAGATGCATAAACATTTCTCAAATATAAGGCAACAAGCATCTTGGTAAAATTGAGTGAATGAAGAACAGTAGTTGAAACAAACAGTGAGAGTAGCATAGTATTGTTGAACCATGAAGTATCTAAATTAATCTGAAAAACTCTGTCCTACATTTAATGTTCTGCAAGTAAAATATCCCTATTTGATTAATGTATACACATTTGGGTTTCCAGTTACTTGCAATGGGTAGTACTCCTGAATCATGCACTACATTTCTGGAGACAGTGAATAGATGAATGAGTACCATAAATATCCTGAGGAAACCTGGACAAGGTATAGCACAGTGAGTATATTCCTTCCCGGACCACTTACAGCATGGTCAATTTAAATTCCACATAAGTTAATCTTCATAAGATTTGGGGATATATGACTGTCCTGACTTCACAATTAAAAGAGCATAAACTTAGTAACGCTAGGCTGTAACCCTTGGACAATCACAAATGATATACGAACATGCAATATCCTCTCCCAAATACTCTAATATGAGCAGGCATCTCTTGTTTCCTTCACAATTTGAAAAAAAAAGTATGTCCTCAAACCATAGTCAATGTTCTAGATTTTATTAAAGCAATTTCAGTTTAAATTTTTCTTCCTTCATGATATGCTTCTCTGTATATTTCTTCTCTTTTGAGCAACAGTTTAGCTACTCTTACTCATTTGCCACTTTGAATTTTCCACATGTAGATGATATAAAGAGAAAACCCAGTTACCTGGAGGCAACTCTATGGCTATGTAGTTAGAACACCAGGTTGAAGGTAACTAAATGTATAAAATAATAGATTCAGTTGGTTCATGTCACCATTCTCTGTCCTTGGCACAGAGAAATCTGTTGGTTTTATGCACTGAGTAAAGGGTTAAATAATCAAAAATATCAAACCATCTCTGGATGATCTAATTTCCTACAGCCAAAATTTTCATTTCAGCACACTCCTTTATAGTATTTAAACACTCTCCAAATTCCACTAGGCAAGTGGTCACACATTTAATTTGTCCTCAATAGACCGAAGTGTCAGTGAAACACAATAATTAATCTCCTCAAGGTATGCATGCACTATGCACATACAGCCAGTGAGGCAATCACTGGAAATCCAATTTAATCATATATATGCTGATTGTGGCTACACAAACAACTAATGCAATTAGTGAGTTCACAAAGTTTGGCTGTCCTCTGTCTAGGTTATCAGGCCAGTAGCCACTAGTAAGATCCCTGGCATGCTTGTTTACTTTTAGTTTCTAATGTGGACCAATGGTTTATAGAATATAAAGCATAAATCATAAAGTACAATTAATGTTTGATTTTCTTTTTGACAAGGTCTTGCTTTGTAGCCCTATCTGGCTTGGAACTTGCTATGTAGACCCTACTGATCTCAACTCCATTTGCCTCTCTCTCCTGAGTCTTGTATTAATGATGTGTGACAAGAAACCCAATGAAGTTTCAGAGTTTTTAAACAATAACATACATTAAAAAAATCTCCAATTATTTTAAGATAATTTATAGGAGGTGGAATATATATAATAAGCATAACACACATAAAGAGGAAGTGGTTTAAATCTTAACCTATGTAAAGTGAGTCTGATTGAGAAAGACTTATGATCGATGTTTCATATAATGCTTTTTTACTGACGTAGTCATAATTGATCAGAATTTAAGTATGGAGTACTAAATTTGGTCTGGTTTGTTTTTGCTTGGTTGAAGTGAAACCTTGTCTCTAAAGAATTCAGCTATGTAGAAATATACTGAAAAGTGGGAAACTATTTTAAAGCAATTTTAGTATTGAACATTTGTGTTTATTTTTCTTTCAAATTGAAGCAAATGTATTTCAAAATTTTCTGTTTCCTCTAACAGCAGCAGCCAGATTCAGAGACACAGTCCATAAAATTACAGTTTAATTTAAATGGTCTTCTGATGAAAGTAAAGTCTGGTTTTTATGTATTTTAATATATTGTCTAGCCAGAAATGGCAAACACACCAGAAAGTACCTCACACAGTAATAAGATCTTACTGTGTGCAACAACTTCAGAGCTTGTACTGTAACACTTGAGGAAGATGTTCAACACCAGAAACCATTTGAATCTGCTCCAGAAAACAGGTACAATGAATGTATTTGGCATGTCTCAGCATTATTAAATTGATATACAGCTTATAATGTGTCAATTGGGTCTTTGATTAAATCCAATGCCTATCCCATGTGTTCCAGTTCCTCCACTATCCTTTTTCCTTTCAACTTCATGTGCTCCCAAAAAAGAAATAAAATAAACTGAGTTTACTTAGTGTTGCCTGTATGTAGATAGTCTGAGACCATCATCTATTATACCATAGTTAGCCTTTCATGTAGCATATTTCTGAAGAAAACTTACTTGTGTGTGTGTGTGTGTGTGTGTGTGTTTATACATCATGGTATATGTGGAAGTCAGAGGGCAACTTGGGGGAGTCAGTTCTCTCTTTCCACTATGTAGTTTCAGGGATCCAACTCAGGTCATCATATTTGTTGGCACGTCACTATTTATTAAGCTATGTTACTGGTCCTAAACTCTTGCTTAAGAATCAATTCATCTTGACAGTAAACAATTCATCTTGCTTAAGAATCAAAACATCTTGCCACCCTCCAACCTCCTTGGAGAAACACTGGTCAAGGGAGAATGCCATGGTATCCCTGGTAGTTTACTATCAACCTGACACAAGTTAGAGTTGTCTCAAAAGAGGAAACAGCAACTGAGAAGAATTCCCCCGTAAGACTGACTGTAGTCAAATCTGTGGGATGTTTTCTTAATTAGTGACTGGTGTAGGAGGGCCCAGCCCATTGCCATGATTGACTGGAGTGTATAAAAAAGCAGGGTGAGAAAGTCATTAGGAGAAAGCAAATAAGCATCACCCCTCCATGACTTCTGCTTCAGTTCCTGCCTCTATCTTCCTATCCAGTTCCTTTCCTGACTTCCTTCTGTGATAGATTGTGCTGTGGAAGTATAAGTGGAAAAAAGCCTTCCCTCCCCGGCTGCTTTGTGGACATGCTGGTTTACCACAGCAGTAGAAACCCTAACTGAGAAAAGTAGTTTTTGCTGAAACCTACATTTCATGGACCTACAAAATAACTATGCTTGTATTTAAAGTCCTAGCCACAATTTCTGCAATACTCCTTCCTTAGATAGCCATTTTCCTCATTTCACCTTGGTTTCAATTCCATCCCACATCACTAAAATTATTTGTCACACCTGCATTAATATCTTAAAGTATATATATATATTAGGAGGGACCATCCATTCTTGAAGAACTTGAAGAAAAAAATCATAAAATCTCACCAACATGACTACCTAAGCATGAGCTGAAAAGAGACAATAACAACATTGGTAGGAGGAAAATCTAAGACCTCAACCCTGCAAAGAACTACAGGCAACTAAGGAACGTTGAGAGCAAGAGAGGTAATCATCTACAAGTAACACTATGCAGAATGAGTTATACTTATATATTTAGAAATATGTGTGTGTGTGTGTGTGTGTGAGAGAGAGAGAGAGAGAGAGAGAGAGAGAGAGAGAGAGAGAGAGAGCAATTAATGAAAAAGGAAGCCATGGATTTGAAAGAGCTCAAGGTGGGATATATGGGAATGTTTGGAGGGAGGAAAGAGAAGGAGGAAGTGATGTAATTATATTAAGGTCTCAAAATGTCAAAGAAATAATTTTTAAAAAGAAAGTATTCTTGGGCCAGTAGGTGGCAACCAGCAGGGCAGGCATGACTCAGGCCAGTTGTTTCTCTAATTGGGAGAAGCCATTTTCTTCTGCTAGCAGGAATAGGCCCTTAAATTATCTTGGAGAGGATTTAATTTTCTCAATACAAAATAGGATGATGCTATTTTTTTCTTGGTCTATTTTATATCTTCAATTAATTTTGCCCTCGTGAATACTCTCTGTGAATTTGGAATGTGAAGAATTTCAGGCTTTTACAGCGTGTAAATTTTAATACTAACCACACGAAACAAATTAATTGGTAGATGCTCTGTAAAACTAGCTATGCAAAATAAGTATGTCTTTCCAACATTTCTTTATTTTGTAAGGACTTGGGGGTTACCATCTATTCCCTTTTCCTTACTCCTGCTTTCCAATTATGTAATGCTTGGTGTATAAACATATTTTCACATGTCTTACTCTTTTAACTAGTAGTAACTGTAAGCTACTAGAGTAGCCAGAATCAAGCAATGACACTGTACAGCTCTTTGTTGGATCTAGTGTTTAATTCATTGTTACTCACCTATTTGTGTCTGCCTAAATCACTGCAGAGGGGAGGTATAATGTTGGGTCCTGGCAGATGGAAAGAACCGGATTGTCATGCAAATCATTCAGAAAACATGGCCAAATGCCTTGGCAAGATATGAGTGCCATTATTACCTTGTTCTTGGGAACACAGACTTCATGCTTTTGGAATCTTCCTTTGATATACACTAGTTTTATTTTGAGTGGTTTGAATTATTCTAGAAGTAATATGTGAACCTAACAAGCTTTGATTTATAAAAAGAAAGGAAGGCTCCTAGTTTACACTCTCCCAAAATTATTACTTTAGGAATTCATGCCTTAATAGGAGTTATATAAATCCTCATTTTTCTTCCTGGTTTTTAGTTATGAGATTATTTGGATTTTAAATGAGTTATAGCATTTAAAATTTCATATCATTGTTTGATATAAAGTATATTGTTAAAGCCAACAGCCAGTTCTATAGTTAAGATGAAGCAAGGTGTTTTATTTCTTTTGTGTCAAGGTTAAAATGTACTGTGAAGTAGATATTTGCATTTATTTTCATGAACACAATTCTGGAATAAATTATTGCATATCTATGAAGTACAGATGGGATTCCTGGCTTCAAAGGGTTTTTAGAATGTTTCTCTAGAAGCAAATAAATTGTACTTATTTTACACCTTACTATTTCACACAGAGCATTGAATGAAGTACTACTTCTAAAGTTTTATAATTTAATGTTATTATATTTATTGGGAATATAATTTTAGCCTTCACAGGAGCAGTTATTAATCCTATCAAGAAAGAACCAATTTTTACATTTTATTTAAGCTGCTTAGTTTTAATCATTGCAAGTTCATTTCATGAAAGGCCATCATCAGATAGTTGAGAGAGTAAGTGTGTAGCTATTCAATTATAATATGGCGTCACTCTTAAAGGACACATCCAGAGGACAGGGTTTTCTCAATTACACTTCAGCAAACTTAACAATCCAGTGTCTATGTTAAGTTGCCTATTCAAAATTCTCTAGCTTTAAATTAGGGAACAAATTAAAACATCAAAACCTCTTGCTCTATGACATGGAGACACATTATAAAATGGAAGAATGGACCCCTTTAAAGTAACTCAGTTATATTTTGAATGTAAAATGTCCCCTACTGGCTCATGTGTCTGAATACTTGATCTCAGGTGATAGCACCATTTTAGAAGGTTTTGGGACCTTTGGGCACAGAGAATATTTGGAAAATATATCACCATAAAAATCAAGACTTGGGGGTTACCACCTGGTTTCTTCTTCCCACTCCTGCTCACAAAATGTGAGGAAACTGTGCCATGAGCTCCTGCTGCGCCACACCAAGCCAGTCTCAGGTGCCAGGTTTTCCTGGGCATTTTATTCTGTTTCCCCTCGAGCCGTGAGCAAAGTTACACCCTTCACCCATTTGTTGTTTCCGTCAGGCAGTTAGGCATAGCAGTGGGAAGAGTAGCCACTATTGCCAGAAATAGTGGGAGGGGAAAGACATTGGCTTTCCATAGAGTATTTTTTTCACCATTGGCTTTTGTGGTGGTATTGTGTTCCCCGAAATATTGTGTATGCTAATAAACTTATCTGGGGTCAGAGAACAGGACAGCTACAATATTAAACATAGAGGATAGGCAATGGTAGCACACACCTTTAATCCTAGCATTCCAGAGGCAGAAATCCCTCTGGATCTCTGTGTGTTCAAGGATACAGCTAAGCATGGTGACACACGCCTTTAATCCCAGGGAGTGAGGCAGAAAGCAGAAAGATATATAAGGCGTGAGGACCACAAACTAGAAATATTTGGCTCGTTAAGCTTTCAGGCTTTTAAGCAGCAGTTCAGCTGAGATCAATTCTGAATGTGGACTCAGAGGCTTCCAGTCTGAGGAAACAGGATCAGCTGAGGAATTGGCAAGGTGAGGAAGCTGTGGCTTGTTCTGTTTCTCTGATCTTCCAGCATTCACCTCAATACCTGGCTCCAGGTTTGTTTTTATTAATAAGAACTTTTAAGATTCCTGCTACAGGCTTTCAGGATCAAATCTTCTACCAAGCCATTTGTTTGTAGTTTACCACGGACTTCAATTAAAATACCTTTACTTCTCTTCTTCCTTAACTTTCATTTTTATTTTTAATCAGTTTTACAGAGAGGATCAAAAAGAGGAACTGCATAACAACAGATTTGTCTACAAAGTAAAAAAAAAAAAAGAAAGAAAAGAAAAAATGCTTTTGTGATAGTAGCTGAAAGAACTATCAGGTAGATCAAGATTAACATAACACGATGCAGAAGAACAGTTGTGTGACTGAGAGAAACTCCTTAAGAGAAGAAGGCAGTAAGTTAGAAGGCCTGATAGTCAGTAGTTCATGCAATTAAGCAAGTTGAAATAATAAATATTTGTGAAATAAGAAGCTCTCCACTAACTTTATTTTATAAATACCCTATTGACTGCAATCCATAGAGTCTAGGAATGAACTACTTAATTTCAGTAGTCCTAAGATTT